>JAQGBZ010000119.1:0-172522 GCA_034687125.1 Neelides folsomi
AGCGAAATTTCACTTCATGGAGCACCATGGTGCTCCATGGAGCCTCAATTTTACAAGATAGCGATATGTTAGCCCATGGGAGCTCGTGGCACGTGTGGGTGTATTATTGCTGTTGCCATTTTCTGTTGCTGTCATGTCGTAATTTTTATGAAAAATAAATCAAGATAAAAGATAAAATCCAGCTCCTATTATACTGATGCTAATGAATATTAAGATAATAATAAAGCATGCATTTTAAACATCTTATTTATTAAACATTACTTTTATAATAAAAACCTACAAAAGGAGTAATTTCATATTTGTACAAACATATAGGCTATATGATGAAATGATTATCAAAACAATTTTTATTTTAATTTGTACAAGGATTTATATACTATATTAGTTCCATCGTAATGTCAAGTGAAAGTTAAATTGTCAAAGTGTTAATTCTTTCTTTCTGCAATTTTTTTTAAAAAAGCATCTTTGTTGTCGCTATACTTTTAAAAGGATTTTGATAGTGATCCAAATGTTTCTAGTTTCAATATGATTCTTAGAAAAATATTGAAAAACAATTCCAACAATAAAATTTAATTAAATATGATCAATCACAAAAATTAACACAAATCTTACTGGCGTCTTTTTGGTATTTTCTGATATATAACCAGTAGATTCAGATCCAATTTTAAAGAGAACAATTTAATAAACCTATTTAAAATACAATATATTCATTATACTAATTAAAGAATTAAAGACAGATTACAAATTTCAAATTTAATAGAGCAACGAGCAATCAGTTGCTGAAAATGGACCTGGATTTGGACAACTTGTCCAGGGTCAAGCGATAGGAGCTGGTTTTGTACAACAAGGGCCATTTGGACCACCTTATGGACAAGGTTATGGAGCAGGGAATGGACCAATGGGAGGGACGTGGAACGCCATGGGACACGCCGATTATTGAGACTGAAGCCATGCGAGAACAAAGAAAACAAAGATTGAAATGTTGCTTGATCAGTAGAGATATTGTCCCAATGATCGTGATTGTGGCTTTCATTGGTACCTTTGCAATTGTTATTCTTGTAGTAATGCTAGTTGTTGTACCAAACAGTGAAAAAGAATTTCATAATTCACGTCCAACTTTCCCTCCACGTCCAACTTGGCCATCTCGTCCTCCTCGACCTTAAGAAGACCAATGATAATGGATCAGGTGTAATTTAATTAAGAATGATAATTTCTAAGTTTAACATCATATGAGTAAATTGATTTTCATCTATTTCTAAATAAAATTCCAAAATATGGCGAGATCTCATAAAAAGAATTGAATGATTTTGATTGTAATTCATTTGTTCATTAAAATATATGTAATAAATGCATTTATGTCTTTAATCAAGTCCCAATTATACCAATTAATGATTTTTTTTTAAATGCTTCATATTAATTGACTTTATCTTGAATAATGTATATAGAGTACTTTTATGAAATTTATGTGATTTTAATGTTCAACTACAGTTGGAGCTATAAAATAAGTAAACAGGTATAAATATTTTTTAAATAGATGACAATCGGATAATAATAGTATTATAGAATATTGGATAAATGAATAAATTATTTTAAATGTAACGTTATAAGAATTTCAAGTTATTTTTGTCCAATACGATACAATTCAATTCTGTTGGCTGATCCCTGCGATAGTTTTAAACTCTATCTCTTCCTTGACTTAAAAAATTTAATAATTTCTTTTCTATAATTTCTTTTCTAAAATAAAATTAAACTAATTAAGATGTATCTACAATCGTAAGTTTGGAATTTATTGTACAAAAATCAAATTTCATTTTATCCGTTTAAGTACCTATTAACTAGCATTATTAATTTATTCAAAAATTATTGTATTACAAATTCACTTTCATTTATTCATGTCATTGTGTAAAGGATAGCGGGCAAAAATGACAAAGATTTAAAGTGAACTAAATCTATTTTAATAATGGATTTTAAGAATATGAATTTATTGAAACGACAAGTACGAGCATTTGCTAATGATGGCCTAATTGAAAAAGGCGAAAAATTATTTTGTTCCATATGCAACAAGCGAGTGTCAACCTTTAGATCAACAATTTTGAATCATTTAAAAAGTAAACTTCATATGAGAAATTTAGGTAAAAATCGTTTTAATTATATTTACATTTATTATACATTTTTATCAATTTATACAGGATATTGTAGAAGTATTTAATATATATTAGAACGAATATTTTAATAATTTATTTTTATATAACTTTAATTATTGATTTTAATATAAATAGCTAAAGCAAACTGCCCAATTGAAACTCAAACTCAATTTGGTTCTGGAGTTGAATTTTCCATTCCAATTATAAAAAATGAAGACGTCACATCATTTAAAAGGCCAATTAACATCCATCAAAACTATAAATCCAATTTTCCAATTACAAGTCAAGTAGAAAATGGTTATTTGAATTGCTTAATCTGTGGATCTCCTAATTCCGTTGTGTTATGGGGAGATGAACTTGACTTTTGCCATTCTTTCTGCCTTCTTTTTTCTCTTAATGAAAATAATTATTTAAATGAATTGCAAGAAGCCGCTTATTGCCAAATGTGTATACAATTCATTCAGAGCAATTCTCCAATTATTGAACAGTTTAGAAAACTTGAAAATGAAATTCATTCAATTCAAAATAAAGTTAAAAGTTTATTTCAAGCAAGGCAGAAATCAATTTTGAGTCCACGAGATTTACGAAAAAACTTAATCGACAATTTATGTAAAGGTAAAGTCAAAATTGCTATTAATCATTAATTTAATAAATCTATTAAATAAACCTTGATTTAATGTTCTTTAAAAATTACAGATTTGGATTTAAGTGTAAATTCTCGTCAAGCAGAAATTGTTAAAGAATTCCAATCAATCCAGAATCCAAAAATTATATCTCAAAATCTCATAAATGATGAAACTGAAAACGAAGCTAATGAAGTTTACGGATCTTTAATTACAATTTCGGAAAATGAAAACACAAAAGTAAAGGTTGAAATATTAGATAACGAAAATGATTCAAGCGGAGAAGATCGTTGTCCACAATCTCCACAATTTGCTTCTTGTGATTCTGACACTGATTATGAATTAAGTCGATCTAAACATGAGGAGTCAAAAAGAAATGAAGATCCTGAATTTCAACCACAACTGCCAAATCACTGGAAAAGGTGAATTGGTTGATAAAAAGCAAAAACTTTACCATTTTTTGTTCTAATTTCTGTTTTATATTAAAACCATTTTACTTTAATTTAATGTGCTTGTAAAATAATTTTAGGAAGAGAACTCGAATCGAATCAACAATGTACACACACAATCTTATTCGACTTTATGTAAAAGATGGATTTATCCTTAAAGATGGAGAATTACATTGTTCATTTTGTTCAAAATGTTTTCAAACTCATGTTGGTGCTTTGAAATCAACTATTGAGAAACACATTAATTCAAAAAAGCATCAGATAAATAGCAATGGTAAATGTTTATAAAAATCTTAAAAAATTTTTTTATTTAAATTCAAAACTCTTCAATCATTTTTATGATTTAGCCGAAGAGCAAATATTGAACTTTTCAACTGTTGATTCTTGGGGAATTGGAAAGGAATTTCCTACGAATTTAACAAAGTACCAAATGGATCAAATTAGCCGAAGAGCCGAAGCGTTTGCTGAGAACGGTGTTGTTGAAAAAGATTCACAATTATTTTGCAGCGTCTGTGATTTAGCCCTTAATTACAAAAAGTCAACCATACAAGAACACATTGTTTCGGAAAATCATACCAGAAATGTGCATATTTTAAGTAAGAGTTTTCCTAATAATAATTTCATATTACAAACAATTAGTATGTATATTCGATATAAAAGTTATATGTGGTATTTATTTAAAATTTAATCACATATTTCATAGATTTGAGTAAAGTCGATCTTATGAACTACGATGAGATTAATTTATCAATTACAGAAAATGTTTTACAAGCTCCATTAAAAGATTTAGAGTTTCATAAAAGGTAGCAATATATACAATATACTTATCATATTGTATTTCGTATCTTAAATAATAAAAAATATTAAAGAATGTAAGTGATATTTAAAGCAATTTGTTCTTTCAGATCAAAATCGAAACTCCCCTGGGAATTGAAACATTTGACCGAGAGTCAAATTAATTACTTAAAGCAAGACGCTCTTAAGAGAAACTCATTTATTCCTTTAACTAAAATCGAAGAACTCACTCCACAACAATTAACAGAAGCAATGAATTCTGAACCCAAAAGAAAGTTTCATAGAACCACATTAGAATTCCGATCTCTTGGGGTTAAACGCCCTCAACCAATAAAAGTCTTAAAAAGAGGAGCTAAAAATTTCCGTTGTCCATATGAAAATTGTTTCTATTCAGCTAAAACTGAATTGTCCCTTAATGGACATATCAATTGGAAACATAAGAAAGTGAAAGGGAGTCCTCACATTTGCCCAACTTGTTCACAAACATTTAAAACTATGTCAAGTCTTCAAATTCATGTGGAAGTTCAACATTTGGGAAATTCCTATTCTTGTGAAGTTTGTGGGAATTCTTACAAGTCGACATTTCATTTGAATCTCCATAAGAAAAGATATCATTCAGAGAAGAAGAGGGAAAAAGAATTATGCACAATATGTGGAAAATCTTATAGATTTCTTGAGTCAGTTAAATTAAATTATTATTTAATTATTCTAATGTTAGCAAAATAATATTAGATATCCTTTTCAGATTGTTAGCTATAAATTCTGATTAATTGATCTGTATTAAAATTAAAATTAAATAGAACATTTTCTTTAAATTTTACAGACTACACAAATTGGAACATTGGGAAGAAGGCGATGGAAATTTCCCATGTGATGTTTGCAGTGCAACTTATAAAAATTCAAAACTTTTGCAATTTCACAAACAACGATTACACGCTGCACCTGGAAGTGAACTTGTAAATTGTGAAAATAAAGATTGTGATATGAAATTTAGTAAGTTGATTATATTATAATTATTTTATTATCGATTTTATAAAATAGTATTTTGTTTTAAACCAAGTTATGCAGATAGAATAATAATTATAAATTGATGATAATTTTATAAACTTTGTTGGTGTTTTTAATATTTTTATAGTTAATCTCTATCATATGCGGATGCATTCGAGAAAAGTCCATAAAGAGAAAAAATACGCGTGTCCTCAATGTAATGAAAAGTTCAGCGTTCCTTCTGTTCTACAAAAACACATCACAATCCGCCATGAGGAATTTAAACGATTTGGATGTGACTATCCCGAGTGTGAGAAAAGATTCAAATTTAAATATGATTTGAAAGTTCATCGAAATGTTGTTCATTCAACAGAAATGCCTTTTATTTGCCACATTTGCTCAATGCCTTTTAAGACTAAATCACATTTGAGAAGACATCTGACATGCCATTCAGACGAACGACCTTTCATTTGCGAAATCTGTGGAGATTCATTCAAAAATAAAGGTTATCTTGTTTTCCATATGAAAGGAGTTCACGAAGGACTGTATAAACCAAATAAGAATCCTGTTAAAAGGAGAAGCACGAAGAATTTTGCAGATAAGCCATCGCCTTTCATATTGCATTAACCATTAGTTTAGAGTCTAATTTAGACCCAACAAAATGTCAATGGTTTTTATTTGAGTATAATAAATACGAGAATTTAAACAAATTGTTAGTCATGTGGATTTTTATTATTACGTTAAAAACTTTACTAAAAATATTTAGAATTCTATATATTTACATAAAAGAGCGAACTTTTTAGTAAACCAACAAAATAATTGGCAAAATAGTCACAGGTAATTTTCTTAATAAAGTTTATATTTAAGTCATTAAAAATAATTATTGTTGTATGGTTAATATTGATACATAATATATAAAGACTGTATAAATACAGTCTGTAGTTAATGGTATTGGTACATGTATGGTTTAAACTCCGAGTATCATATTTTAATAAAGATTAAAGTTAATGAATTTCAAAATATCATAATTAGATTAATGAGTTCTTCGATATTTAATAATAAAACCAATAAAAATACATAAAATGTTAAATAGGTTTAAAGTTTAAATTGTTCGTTTGTAAATGAAGTCAAACAACGACGGCTTTTTGGTGGATCGGAAACAAATCTTGTGAATTCACAAGTAAATTAACTTGATAATATTTATAATCAAAATCAAAACTTTAAAACAATTAAAATCAAAAAATAATTATTCAAAATAACAACAATAATTTCTTTCCGCTTAAACTTTGGTCAAAAAATAACATGTTAAATACTTTTGGTAGGATCCACCATCACCATATTGGCAAGGATAAGGACCAACGTATAACGCTAACGCTTCAGCCGGCGTCGTTCAACCTCCAATCCTGATGTTAACGGAAGAACAAAGAAATCAGCGAAAAGAACAAATGAAAACGGCAATTCAATGTGGAGTTTGCTATAATACTTTCATGTTGGGCATTTTTTATTTCATCTTCTTTGTTGGTCCTATCATATTTTTGGCTATTGGTTTGCCAATTGTTTTGAAAATGGAAGAGGAGGAGAAAGAATCAAAACAATGAACAACAAAAAGAAGTTAATGTTTGATAAGAATTTAAATTATTTTCCTAGACCATATTATTCATTGTTTTAAATATGATGGGAAGGTTTAAAGCTATTAACTAATCAACATTGCATTGTTATATTTTGTTCAATAAATAAAAGTGTTTAATCCAAAATCAAGCCAAAGAGAAGGTAATTTATTAATACACAGGCACAATTAACAAACACCAATATGAACAATTGTCCATTGCAATACAATTTCAATATATTCGACTGATACATGCGATAGTTTTAAATCATTGCACAAAATAGAGCAAAAGAAAAGGAACAGAAACAGTACATAATTTTGCCAAAATATCAATCAGTTAAATTGACAATTGTTGAAGTTTGAATGATTAAAAAGAAAAATTTAAGTTTGAAAGTGAATTATAAATTTTATTTTTCATTTTAATCAAAATTTTAATGTATGATTAAAATTTGCTCATTGTATCAATGTTTTAATAATAATTGAAAAGAAGGTTGAAGGATTGAAGGCAAGTCCTTATGAAATCTTATGATGAATTATAAAAAAAAATTGTTAATTAAATAGAGGTTAATTTGTAAATTACACAATTTTGCAAATCATTAGCTCATGGCATCACCAAAAAGGCGAGCAGGAAGATATGCCTCGAATGGCGTAACAGAGATTGACGGGGATTTATATTGCAAATATTGTCAAAAACCTCTTCAAAATAAAAAATCGTCAATCGATGCTCATATTAAATCCAATATTCACCTTATTTGTATGAATAGTAAGTAAACTAATAATTAACACTATTATACTATCATTAAATAATTTTACTAAATAATTTTATAATTAAAATATTTAATACACACGCAATATACCTATTAATGTTTAATTGCATATTGGCATATTTTATAGCTGGACAAGAGACAGATTTATCTGCTTCAACTATGGATTTAAAGAATTTGACTCTAGTTAAACGCCAAGCACTACAATTTGCCAAAGAAGGGCTTATCCAAATTGGAGAAGAATTGTTTTGTTCATTTTGCGAAAAGCCAATTCAAACTAGAAGATCGACAATTTTGAATCATCTGAAAAGTAAACTTCATATACGAAATTCAGGTAAAAAAGTTTAAAATATTTTTAGAATTTAATAAGTTTGAGTAGATAAGATTTTATGACTAAAACTTTAATCCTTGATTTTATTAAATTTAGAGTTGTCTGTTGAAAACAACCCAGATGAAACTAAAACTCAAAATGACCTTCTGACTGAAATTTCAATTCCTATCGTTGAAAAGGATGGAATTGTCAATTCGGTTAAAAAGCCAATTTATAGAAATTTAAACACAACTACCTTCCCAATTTCGAGTCGAATTGCAAATGATCATTTGAATTGCTTAATCTGTGGATCTCCTAATTCCGTTGTGTTATGGGGAGATGAACTTGGCTTTTGCCATTCTTTCTGCCTTCTTTTTTCTCTTAATGAAAATAATTATTTAAATGAATTGCAAGAAGCCGCTTATTGCCAAATGTGTGTTCAATTCATTCAGAGCAATTCTTCAATTATTGAACAGTTTAGAAAACTTGAAAATGAAATTCATTCGATGCAAAATAAAATTAAAAGTTTATTTCAAGCAAGGCAAAAATCAATTCCGAGCTCACATGTTTTACAAAGAACCTTAATCGAAAATTTGTGCAAAGGTAAAGCCAAAATCTTTGTTAATACAGATATAATAAGCCATTAAAAAATTGGTTCAATATATTTTATACTTATTAAAAGTATCTTTAAATTCTTTTAAAATCTTTTTTAGATTTGAATTTAGGATTCTATTATACTGAAGTTGTTGATGAAACTCAATCAATCCAAAATCCAAATATCGAATTGCTAAATCTAAATGTGACAAATGATGATATTCCTGGATTTGAAGATCAAGTTAACGAATCAATGCGGATTATGTTAAATGAAGAAGCGAAAGTCAAAGTTGAAATTTTACAGAATAATGAAAATTGCTCAAATGAAGAAGATTCATCTCTCCAATCTCCACAATTTGAAGCCTGTGATTCTGACACTGATTTTGAATTTAATAGTCCAACTAAACTAGCAGAGCCAAAAAGAAATCTCGATCCAGATTTTCAGCCACAATTACCAAATCCTGATAAAATGTTACACTATTATATATTCTTATTTATTATTATATATAAACTTTTATCATTCTGTTATACCTTCATTTCGTCTATTATAAATAATTTTTAGGAAGTTTACTCGATTCGAATCAAGAGTTAATTCATATAGCCGGCAATTCAGAAAAAATGGGTTTGTTAATAAAGATGGAGAATTATTTTGTTCATTCTGCTCAAAATATTTTGGCATGAGAAGATCCATCATACTGAAACATATTGAATCAAAATTGCATCAGAGAAATTGCAATGGTAAAAATCTTTAAGAATTAAAATCGTATTTGTTTTTAATAATCATTTCTATCATAGTCGTAATTTTAACCAACACTTTCTTTTAATTATTTGCTGTAGTTGAAGAACAAATATTGAACATTGCACCTGTCGATTCTTGGGGAATTGGAAAGGAATTTCCATCGAATTTGACCAAATTCCAAATGGCTCAAATCAGCCGACGAGCTCAAGAATTCACCGACTACGGTGTTGTTGAAAAAGATTCACAATTATTTTGCAGTGTCTGTGACTTAAAACCTCTTAATTACAAAAAGTCAATCATTCAAACACACGTTATTTCGGAGAAGCATAGAAGAAATGTTCAAATTTTAAGTAAGAAGAATTTAACTCATAACATTTAGGTTTAGTAAACTTAAGCATTTAACAATTGTCATTTGTTTGTATAAAGACGAGAAGAATTTGGCAAATCAGCAACCCATACTAAATATTCCTAGCGATTTCAGTGTCCAAAATCAGATTAGTAATTCAACACTCGTAGAAAATGATGGACAAGTTCCATTGAATGTGATTACTTCCGATGTTTTAAATCCTTTTGTGAGCCATAAAAGGTAATCTACATAATGATAACTTGCAACAAAATCACATCATTAACAACATCAACAAGAATCTAATTAAAAATTATTATTAAATTATTAATGGATAAATTAAATTAAATATTGAACATCGTAATTAATTTTCATCATAATTAATTGTTTTTCAGTCATAAGAATAATAAGAAACTTCCCTGGGAGTTGAAACGTTTAACCGAGAAGCAATTAAATTATTTAAAGGAAAATTCTCTTAAGAGAAACTCATTTATTCTTTTAACTAAAATTGAAGATCTCACTCCACAACAATTAACAGAAGCAAAGAATTCTGTACCGAAAAAAAGGAAGGGAAGAACCACACGAGAATTTCGATCTCTTGGAGTTCGTCCCCCTCCACCGATTCGAATATTAAAAAGAGGAGTCAAAAATTTCCATTGCCCTTATGAAAATTGTTTCCATTCAGCCAAAACTGAATTGTCCCTTTCTGGACACATCAATTGGAAGCATAAGGAAATCAAAGGAAGTCATTACATTTGCCCAATTTGTTCACAAGTGTTTAACTCCATTTGGAATCTTCAAGTTCATGTTGATGTTCATCACAAAGGAAATTCTTACACTTGTGATGTTTGTGGGAAAAGTTACAAATCTCTCGTCTATTTGAATCTCCACATGAGGAGATATCATTCAGAGAACAAGAAGGAAAAAGAACTTTGCCCAACTTGTGGAAAATCCTATTTGTTTATTGAGTCAGTTAAATAAACTTATAATTATTAAATAATTTAATATATAACAAATTAAATTGAATAGATTATGTTTTGATAAGTGATGGTTCGAATACCATTTTTCACTATTCGTCGAATATCGAATAGTTCAGATATGGTTTCGAATCGAATATCAAATATTCGTTAAATATTCGTTTAATTATTCGAATATATACCACCCACTAAGTTAATGTAATAAGCTAGAAAACGTTCGCACATAGACACAAAACATTTTTTATTTAATAGTTAAAAAACAATTCTTGCTAGAACACTGAAAAAATATTTAATTTAAGTTCAAAATTTCTTAAGTTTTAGAAAATATAATCCGAATTTTAAAATAATTTTAAAGTTAGCCGTTGAGGTTCGCGTATCTCCAAAACTTTAAATTCTAAATGAAGAAAAAGTGAATGTGAGAAAACGATTTAAAAAATTTAAGGCGTCTTTAAAATGAAATATCATGTTTAAGGAGATTTACTATAACATTAACAATGTAAGCATTCAAGTGAATGACTTTTTCCAACAGAAATTAATTAATTTCACAAAAATAATCAAATAATTCCATTTTTGTATATTCTTTCCTTTTTTAAATGATTTTGTGTAATTTATTATCATAAATTACTGTTTAAATATAAAAATTATATAAATTGAATTCAAATATTATTCTTTCGATTACTCGTCGAATATTCGTCGTATATTCGAAAAAGTTCATTTTGCTTTCGAATATTCGAACCGCATTCGAATGCCGAATACCGAATATATTCGTATTTGAACCATCACTAGTTTTGATGATTATTCATTTTCTAATTAATTATTTATTATGAGTCGTAAATGATTTTAATCTTTAATAATTACAAAATTTTAATATTTACAGACGACACAAATTGGAACATTGGGAAGAAGGCGATGGAAATTTCCCATGTGATGTTTGCAGTGCAACTTATAAAAATTCAAAACTTTTGGAATTTCATAAACAACGAGCTCATGCTGGCCCTGACAATGTTCTTGTTGATTGTGAACAAGAACATTGTCATATGAAATTTAGTAAGTTGATTTTATTTACATAGAGCTTAACTGTTCAAATAATTAAATTTCTTGTAATCCAAGTTAAGCTTTATTATCTAGGTATTGCGCAATTTTCAGATATTGTTTAATATTTCCTATTTTTTCATTTTTATAGTTAATAACTATCAAATGCGGATGCATTTAAGAAAAGTTCATAAAGAGAAATTATACTCTTGTCCTCAATGTGATGAAAAATTCAGCGTTCCTTCAGTTCTCCAAAAGCACATCACAATCCGCCATGAGGATTTTAAACGATTTGAATGTAACTATCCTGAGTGTGATAAAAAATTCAAATTCAAGGCCGATTTAAAAAAGCATCAAAATATTGTTCATTCGGATGAAATGCCTTTTATTTGTCACGTTTGTTCAATGCCTTTTAAAACGAAGTCACATTTAAGAAGACATCTGACATGTCATTCAGACGAACGACCTTTCATTTGCGAAGTTTGTGGAGATTCATTCAAACATAAAGGTTATCTTGTTTACCATATGAGAGGAGTTCATGAAGGTTTGTATAAACCAAATGAGAATCCCGCCATTAGAAGAAGAACTAACAAGAATCCTGTAATTAGAAGATGAAGAACAAATAAATTTTCACATTCACCTTTCTCTTAACAATTTTTTAAAATATATATTTAAATGATTTTCAATAAATACTCTACAGAATAAAGAACATAAATTCTTATTTGTATTATTTTGTTTAGTGATTATGATTTCTATTAAATGTGTATTTTTACATTTTTTATATTAATGGATTTTGATTTTTTGATAATCATCGTTTCTTAAAGTTCAAAGATTGAATTTTTAACATCGAAAGCTTAAAGTTAATAAAATTGCTCTTATGGACTTTAACGTAAGAAATAATGTTAAATAATGCACGTTGATAATCCACAATCTTCTGTTGGAGTTATGAAAAGTTAATGAAGGAAAGATAATAAGAATAAAGTGCACAAAGTAGAAAGTTCCCAACTTTATAAACTTCATTAAAACACTTAAAACTCCATCAATTCCCAAACTCAACTTTGTTTTTATTTCTCAATACTTTCCATTTGCCTTCTCAAAATAATGTAAAATTTTATTTTATCTAATTTATCTATATTATTGAACTGTTTAACTTGAGAATTTAACTACATTACATATAACATTCTCTTAAAATATACATAATTTTATGTTTGATAAATTATTAATAAAATAAATTTTTATTCATTTCATATTCACCATAATTTTTATCTTTTTATTTTTTGAAGTTAAATGGCAAGAACATTGTTAAAAATGGCATTAGTGAAGAATCCTACAATGGCGAATAATCCGATCCAACTGAGGTGAGGTCGAAGGGCTTTTGCAGGTTCCATCTGAGGGGCCAAGCAACTGTCGACTTTTATTGCTCTGCTGGCCATTGTGTAATATTTCAATGTTCCAACAATTGCCCAATCTGAGTCAGTCGCTTTGTCTTTGACATATCGACAAGTGCAGCCTTTTTCCTTTGAGCAATACAAACCCTTCTTTTCCATCTGAATCGGAAATCTTCGTATTGTCGCACGCATAAGGAACGTAGAAATTCTTCACATTAGGTTTTGGTTCATATTGAACTTGTGATCCTTCTTGTCTTGATAGCGAAGTCAATGAGAGGTACAAAGCACAGTCAATGGGCAACGGTGAACACCAGGCACCAACCTCACTGAATGTAACGGTCAGTTTGGCACAGTGACCCCTGACATGGTTGATGGTCATTTCAACGTCTTCGTCGTAAATGCAGATTTCTTGGGAACTTGGGAATAAGGATTTTAATTTAAACGGTTTAAGTAATTTCCTCCATTACATCTTATAAATATTTTTTGCATACTTTGATTTCAACAATTTCTTTCCACAAAGACAAAGATCCCGAATCCCACAAAGACAAAGAATCCGATCCTAAATGAAATTTTGGGTTGGGGTCGAAGGGCATTTGCAGGTTCCATTTTGGATGCCAAACAAGCGTCCGATTTCGTTTAATTATTATTACGTATTTTATTTATATTTATAAACTTTTCCTCGGAAATATTTAAGAATTAAGTAATGTCTTTCATATTTATAAATAAAGTTGCAGCAAATCTGACCTTTCTTATTATTAATGGTTTAATCCTCTTGTGGAGGGGTACATAGGTAAATTGAAAAAATGCTTATAAATACTTATACATAGTTATAAATAATTTTATTTGGGTTATGCTTACTTTATGGCTACTCATTTTAAGATTGATGTTCAAATTGTGAACATTAAGTGTGTGAAATCATTTAACATAAACATTGTAGATTGAGTACTAACATAAAGTTTTATTTGATTATACAACACAATATCTGTATGTGTTCAATCAATCATGTTTAGTAATTGCTGAAAAGCCGAGTAAATTCTGTTAAAAATATATAAAATAATATTTATATTTAAGACAATTTTAATGTTGAATTTAAATTGTTTATTTTGTAAAAAGCATACCATACACAAGGGAAATTTGAACCGGCATATGAGAATTCACACCGAACAAAAACATTCCAAAATGTAAAATTAAAAAAATAAATGAAGCTTTATTAATTTCAAAAGTTCGTTTTATTAAAATTCATCATTTCTTACAGAATTCATAATAATTTAGTAATAATCACACATGGTTTAATGGTTTTAACAGCCTCGTTAGTCTGTTCATACGATAAATTTTAAATTTAAGCGGTTTAATTAATTTTGCATCATTACATCTTATAAATATTTTTGCATACTTTGTCTTCGCTATTTTTAATCAATTAATCAACTTAATTATTCACATAAATTGCTAACTTCACATTTAAACATTCTTTGATCCATTAACGAAGAATCCCACAAGGACGAAGAATCCGATCCAAATTGCAATTTTTGGTTGAGGTCGAAGGGCATTTGCTGGTTCCATTTTGGGTGCCAAACAAGCGTCCATTTTGTAAGCCTTCGCCGTCATCCGATAATATTTACTTGACATCGTATCATTCACCTCTTCATATGTTTGATATTTGGTCACTCTTTGGCACGTGCATCCTGCACTCTTAGAACAGTACAAAGGTCCAACTATGACACTTCCTTGAGTTATTGAAACGTGGTCGCAGGAATATGGAACGTAAAAATATTTAATATTTGGATCACTTTCGCTCTTAATTTGCGTTCCATCATAATGTGACATTGACGTTTCGATGAGATACTGCACGCGGTCGTTGGGCATCGGTGTGCACCAAATACCAACATCCCGCATCGTGATGGTCGGTCTGAGGCAATGTCCTCTCACATGATTGATGCTCATCTCCACATCGTCGTCGTAGACGCATTCTTCGAGAGAACTCGGGCAATCGTCGCTGTTCCAACATTTCACAGTATTTCCGTTGACGTCGGTGTTCGGCTCCGGCTCCTCTGCGGCCGACATTATTTGGTTTTGGACATAAGAACTCTGGTGATGGTATTCAAATGAAGAAACGGTGGATGCTTTGTAATATCCCTTGGTCAATGTGGTTGAGGTGAGAAGGAAAATCCAAATCAACATCTTCATCATTGGTTGATTTGACCACGTAGTTTAATTATCTTTAATTTGGTTTAATTATTTTGGGTTTTATTAACAAAAGCTAATTGGTTATTTGTATAATATTCAAAAATTATTTTTCATCGAATAGTATTTGTTATTTATTTTGAATTATTTAAGAGATTTGTGATTTCTTAGTTACGAAATAATTTGGAATGAATACAAAATGGCGATAATAATGAAAAAATAATCAAAATTCAACAAGAATTACGTAAGATAAATAATAGAGAGACATTTTTGACATTCATATTCATTTATTTAAAAAAAATATATCTAGAAGTATAAGTAAATTCAAAATAGGGTATTAAATAAAAAAAATTAAAAACGGGTAATTTAAGCAATATACCTATTACCTACAGTATATACATACCAATAAATATTTTGTATAATATAAAACATATTATGTTAAAAGTAGTTCAATATAAAGTACGGTATATGACTATACAATATAATATTAGTATATTGGTGTGTTAAAATTTGGATCTGATTTTGTGAATTCCTTTAACAAATAGTTTGAATATTTTGGGATGAAAGCCATAGACTTTTGAAGTTACGTGGAGGGGAATTTTTCCTTCTCGATCATCCGAAAAAGAGAAAAGGGGAAGAAAATCTTTGAACTCTTTTTATATATTCAAAATTACATTTTAGAAATATTTGATTCTCAATGTCAGTTATAAATGTATGATGTACACATAGGTGTGTCAGTTGTTCGATCATTCATTCAAACATTGTTCAAAAAATCCTCAAAATCTTGTTGGAATCATGAAAAATAAAGATTTTAAACAAATTAAAAAATATACACTTTGCATTTATGTTGTACATACATTTGTATAGTACGTTTATGTTATAGTTATAATGATTCAATATGTATGTATGTAGGAATTTAAAGTAGACGTATGCAAATTGCTTAATGTTTCAAAACATTGTATTTATATTTTATTTATAATGCAAATGCCATGATTTGGGATCGTGTGATTTCGCCCATTTTCGTGTTCTTTGCATTACTATTTCCTGTGTTTTTTAACCTGATTTTTCTACCTTGAAAAAAATGAAGAATGTGAGATGAAATAAAGTGAAATGAGTCAAGTTGAACAATTTGAATGAGGGAATTTCACCGTGGAAATATTCCAAGTCCAAGTGACGACGCGGGCTGGTTCCATCAATCTTCAAATGTTGACTTTTTTCTTCAAGAATGAGGAACAACGTCGTTGTGTGCATTTTTTGACTTCTCATTTTTTCATGTTTTTGGTCGTGTCGGGAAGGCGGAGTTTTTAAACACCCGTTCCCCATCAATCATCACTTCGTTTCACTTCATTTGACTTCACACTTAAACCCCCACTTTATAAGGTCTTAATTTTTCATAATAAATAATTCTATACATTTTCATTATAATTTCATAATTAAAGATATTTTTATTAGCCATTATTAAATATAAAATAACAATAATTAAGGATAAAAAATTAAATGGAGAAATTAAAAAACATAAGGAGAAATGAAAAAAGAGTATTTTATGAGTGAAAAATTGAAGATTGAGAGATTTGAGGTAAATTTGAGTGAAATTGTTGTTAAATGGAGCCGGAAAGTGGTTGATAAAGAAAGTAGGTTGAAAGAGTTGAGGAATTTGGAATCCTTTTCCTTTCCAGATCCGCTCTTTCTCAACCACTCCTTTAATGGGGTTCTTAAAAGGTAAAAATGGATGTTTTGGTTTTAATCTTATTGGACCAACTTCAATCTCCTTCAATCCCCAATGGGTTCAATATTGAATTGAGATGATTTGGATCTCAATGGTTTCCCTTCGACTTGGCCCATTACAATTCCCTCTCACTTCCTTCCGGACAAATCTCACCACAAACACAAACACCCATTACCTTAATTTCCCTCAAGAATCAAACAATCACATTTTCCATTTGAAGTTTTTCTCTATAAAATATTTATATGTGAATATTCAAACCCAATCCGCAATTTTTTACAATTTTGCATTTATGAGGTAAAATATATGAAAATAAATATATTGAACTGATATGATTGTTAATGAAATTGAAGTGATTTCGAATGATGCTTAAAATATTTCCTTTGAATTTGATTAGATTTTATATGTGATTCTACATAACATTATATTATAATACGTTATATTATTTATATTACATATATGACTTTATATGATTAGAGGAAAAAAAATTTTCCTTGTGAATTTCAACCGACTTGAAGCGGCACGGCACGAGGCAAGGACGCAAAGGATGAATTTACGAAAAAGAACCTAAAAGGAATCCAATTAAATGGAAAATGATCCGAAATTGGAAATGGAACTGTTTATGGAAATTCCTTCTTTGAGAGGTTTAAAGGGAAATAAATGGAAATTCAAACAAGTTGAGACGACGTGATTTATGGGAAAGTTTTTGTCAAGTTGAAGATAAAAGCCGAATATGTTAATTCCCTTCATTAGCATTTGTAAATTGAGAAGGTGGAAAAGAAGAGATTTGGCGGGTTTAAACAAAACCGAATTATCGGAAATTGGAAAATCCAAAAATCGAAATTAATAAATATTTGTTAAAGACGATTAAATAATATTTAAAAAATTAAATAATTAACATTGTTTGAAATATAAATAAAGTTACTTTATTTGACCTGACCTTTTATCTGACAATGAGTTTTAATAATCTACACACAATGAATGTTTTTCATATTTTTTTAATTATTATTATTAATCTTAACTTAATTAATTTGCAAGGGACTTAGAAGTTAATTGGTAAACGGATTTTGTAAGTTAATCGAATTCCCAATCAACCATTTCTCTTTAAAAGTGCTGAAAGAAGCAGGAAGTTTCCATAATGAGAATTTCGTCTCCTTTTCCTCTTCCTCCGAAGCTTGAAGATGAGATCAATTAAATGGAGGGAGCTAAGCCGCTTAAAAACGCCTCATTCATAATTTAATTCCCTGATTCACTTCCTTTTTACTCTACCTTTTGCTTACGCAAATAAAACACAATTTCGAAATAATCAATATCAACCAAAAACAAACTTTCACAAATATTAGATATTAAAACCCATTAACAGAGAATTAAAGAATCAGCAAGAATGTCATAATGTTCGTTTAAATACAAATACCAAATTTAATGTCCAAAAAATTTAAAGTAAATCACAAATTGTTATATTCATCTACAATTTCATAAATCAAATACTTTAATATTAAGCTCAAAAATATTTAAAGGAAACATCTTTATTCAACTTATTCTTAATGTCACTTAAATGTCATTGGATTTGAAATGTCAAGAAATCCCCTATTGATTTTTACCCCCTTTCCTCATAGAAAGTTCTCCCTTATAAAACCACGCATTTATTTCTACAAATATACAATTTCTTACTTCAAGTAACTTCCTTTGCATTAAAATACTTATATAACTAATTAACCTTTTCCACACTTATTACAGATAATCTTAATAAGTTCTTGAATTTACAATCACTGCACGATAAAGAATGTTTTCCATTGATGGGGTCAGTTTTTATACGGTATTTGATATACAGGTACAGGTATTTGATGTATTTATAGTATAGCTTGTGCATGCGGTATAATATTGGTATCAAAAAAATTATCATGAATCATGATCGTATGTTGAATTTCACCATATACCATATTATTTTAAAGAGTCAAGTCATAGCATTAATGTATTTAGGTATTTATGTTAGTGTAATAGACCACAAGGATGTGGATTTATTGTTTCCCCTGAAATTGTGTCCTTTGATTGATTTTACTATTGAAGTTGTTTTTTGATTCTTCGTCGTTTCTCCTCTGATGATCCTCCGAAAGGCCTAATGAATAGATCAAAGGGAAATCCACTACGAAGGTAATAACAGGGAAAGAAGCCCTCAGGGCCAAACTACACACATCCGTTTTCCATTCTCTACATCTTAAACCCAATATAACACAGAAAGTCACCTTATAAAACTCTTGTTCTAATATGTCACTTTTATGTACAAAGTATATAAGAAAGTGAAAAGTGACATTCTGTTTTTATATTAGTAATAAAAAGTTACAAAATTGATATACCTATAAAGTATTATTATTGGAAGTAGGTAATATTTCTTTTGTGTATTTATTTATGTATTTATATTAGAAATTGGAAGTGGGTGAGCATTGATTATATAGTTTATAAAGGAATGTATTGGAGTATGGCATTGGTTTACAAAATTTTATTAGCTAAAGTCATGGGAGGAAATTAAAAGTAAATTAATTAATTAATGGACCTTTTCAACTTCCTGGGGTTTTATGAGTTGGGAACAATAAGCTGGATATTATGAGCCAAGCCGATGCATCACAGGAGTCTCATGTGTGGGATTTAAGGGTTTTAATAATAAAAGTGGGTTAGGAGCGTATTTATCAACTCTCGTATAACACAAGAGAGAAAAGTTGAGGGAAATTTCCCTGTGAGTGTTAATTAATTAAATATGACTCTCTTATAAAATCCAAAATTTCCTTTCAACTTTGGCATTATCTGGGTTTTGCCATTAAAGTACACAAATGATAATAAGTAAAGTTAATACAGATACATATTTATAAAACAAGATCAACAATAACTGTATTAAAAATATTAATAAAATATTCAGCATTGTTAAAAAATTCATCATAAAAAATTAAATCAATCAACAAAATTACATTTAAAATATGAGGAAAATATGTAAATTGTGAAATTTTGATAAGATTTTAGATTTAATTATGGTTTATATTTTGGATATATATTTAATATAAAAAAGATATGAGACCGTTTGTCCTTCACATCCTTCCGTTCTAATTAGGTTGGAATGGTTGAGATTTAAATTTTTCATATCCCGGCCCAGGAATCAAAAATGATGAATAGAGTGTGAAGAAAATAAAGGGAACAATGGGGGAAAGTTTGCTCCAAACACACAAAGCACCTTTCCACTCCTTTACAATTTTGAGTGGGGGAAATGGAAAAGATAAATAATTCCGACACACTTTCTAAACTTGCGACACTCACTAAAAAATACTTTCAAAATAAATATTTTTACAAATATTTCTTAAAACTTTGATTTACGAAAATCTTATAAATTTTCTTAAAATGAATATTTAACCTAAAATTTATATATTATACATACCAGATAATTTAAATAGATCTAATTTATAATTTCGTTAACTGAAGTCAAAATTGCATAATTGTTTAGTGATATAAATTATTTAAAATATTATATTTACATGTATTCCTTACATGTTACTTACAAATAGTAGTGGGCGTTTAATTATTAGAGACACTCCGCTTATCGGCTAGTCTTAATTCGCTAAATTCAAGGTTAATAAAACAATAGATAAAAATAATCCAAATTGATCTTTGTTTCTATTTCTAATATTTCTGATATAATGAATCCTTTTAAATAAATAAAACGACCATTTTATATCTAAAGCACACAATTATGATTATGATGAAAATCAATGTATGAAAGAATGTTAAAGGCTTTCATACCACAAGTACATAAACATAATGTTAACGAGATTCTTCTCGATTTTCCCCCTTTGATGTCTTCTTGGACACAACTATACAAAATTATATAAAAAATAAAAGAATTGTAAATTAATTTCATTTTAATAATAAACACTTTTAGTGCATTTTACTTTATTAAATCCAATCTTGATAAGAAGGAAAAAATAACAAAAAAATTGTGCTCTAGGAGCACGTAAAGTTTGTGAATAATTTTTAGTACCCACGACGTGATTTTGGCTGGGGATGGGAAGACAATATGGTAAATAAGGTGTAAGGATGTGAGTAATAAAATCCAGGTTGATGGATGGTTTGCCCTTCTCCACCCCATTCAACCCAAAATCATTCATCATACCTATAATGTGATCTCAAGGGCGTGAGGAGAATTCCCATTTTCTTTCTCTATTCAAAACTCATTCCTTCCGCTTATAGCCAAATTTCAACCCAATTCCCATCAAATTCGACAGTCAACCAAAAATCCCGCAGTGCTCTAAAGGGAAATTAACAAGAAATTTCTCAACATTAAACCATACAAAGATCTTTTTTATCTCCATCTTGCATAAGATTAATATTTGATGCAAACGATTTTCATGATGAATTTTTGAAGTTCTTTGGGAATTAAAGGTAATTTATAAAACTCTATTAAATTCTAACTTCCATTAGCTTATTAAAAAGGAAATTATATTGAAACAGAGTTTATTATGAAATAGTATTATTATACAAAATATTAATATTTTGGGTCAATTTTTGCATCACTTTCGCATTAAGTTTTTCATCAATTTTAGATCTATTTTCTGATCAAATTCCTTGCTACAAATCTTGTTAATTAAATGTATTGGATTGAATTCCTCTATTTGGATATTTATCATCTACAATAAAAAAGAGGGTGGAAATGTCTTTATTTAATTCTTGGACATTTGTTTGAGTTGATTGAGGGAGCGGAGCGTGAAATGACAATAAAAGTGAGTGGATTTGAAGGAGCGGACAAGAAACGGATTTTGACTGATCGATAAAATCCACCTTTCAATTCCCCACTTCTTTTATTCTTCCCCGCCTTTTGTCAAATTCCTTTCGACGCCAAGCTGCATTAAATTCCAATAATCCTGTTTTCCTCATTTTCCTCTCATGTTTACCTGAGTTATTTTTCTAAAAGTTTAATTTTTATTATCCATTTAAACCTAAAGTTATTAAAATGATCAAGCTTAAAAAATTTTAAAATAGAGCTACAAATGTAATTTAGAAAATGCAAATAATGCCGACATTATCACGTAAACAAATCTTTAAATTAAATTAAAATATTATTAAAATTGATTTTATTTATTTTTATTAAATGGAGTTTTAATCTTAATAAGGTTTTAAAATTATGATTTTATGACTTTTATGAAAATATCCATTAAACGATTCCCTTGCGTGATTCCGATGTTGTAATAAAAACCCTTATCTTAAATTGACTCGAACGTCTCATTTAAAAGTTTTCTCAATGTTGTTGCTCAACCCCTACTGAAAGAACATTAACAATTGATGTCACTAATATTTACCCCATTACCTTCCATAAACAATTTCCTCATTGAATATGAATGGAAAATTGAAGAAATAAACAGTTGGGGCTTTTCATTGTGTATGATAAATCCACTTTGTGTATTTTAATATCAAATGATATCATTTCTTAAAAACTATGAATTTATTATTTTTCTTACTTGTATTTTTGTTTACTTTTTGCGATTAAGGAAAAAAACGTTTGATATTCATTTAAATGCTCCGTTTAGCAGAAGAGCCAAAAGACTTAAAATTGATGCAAAAAATTCCTTTCATGTTCAAAAGTTTTTGGAGAATTTTTTTCAGGTCAAAATTCATATTTGACTTTACAAGCAGGATAATTTAAAATTTAAAATTATTAAAATTAAAATTATTTGACCTTATGTACTTTTTATCATTTTATCTTGAAAGCGAAAGACTGGATAAATAAAAATATTATGAAATAAATGAAAGCTATTTCAAATTCAAAACTAAATTAGAAGTAAAGCGAAAAAATATTTTAATTTACAAAATGGCCTAAGAAAATTGTTCATAAAATACAAGGATGTATTAAACGTGATGTAATTATGTGATGTAATATATGTATAATGTAGTATTAGTATGCAAATGTATGGTACATAAACGATAGCTTAAATGCATAGTTTGGAAATAAAGTGATCTTTGAAAGGAATTTTGAATTTGTGGTTGTGTGAATGAAGCGGAAATGTAACAAGTGTTTAATTCTCAAGAGGTTCCTCCTCCATGTCAATCAAACGCCGATTCTCCTTTCACTTTCAAACTTCTTTAATCATTCACAACTCTTACAGAACAACAATTTTATTTATTTCCTCCATGATTTAATTTCCGAATAAAATTTATTAAAAAAATCATCAAATGCGTAAATAGAATTTAATCTACAGCTATTTCATCTTAAAGGTCTATATATCTGTCCAATGTTAAAATCCCTATTTCAACTCTTGTATGGTTAGTGTTTAAATAATAAAATAATGTTAAATAATAGAATGAAATAAAAAGGCCTTGTTGTTATATTTAAAGGACGAGAAGAAGGATGAGGGATTTATTGTCATTGGGTCTTCTTGGGAAGGGGAGAAAAGAAATAATGAGACAGTTGGCTAATCGATGAGGCTAAAGGGGGAATCTTCCATCTAACTCCCATGCAATAACCAACAAGACCCAAAACGCAACAGCCACCAGAACTCACATTGAGAGAAATTCATTAACTATTTCCCCCATCTAACCCCTATCAATGTCAGGTCCCTCCCTTTAGGATTAAAACTTCATAATTTTTATATTCTTCCCCTTTCAATTATTGAAATTGAGGAATATCAACAAAATCAACATAAAGTTAAAAACAATTAACTTTTATTTAATAAAAGCTACTAATACAAAAGCTGCTATTTCTGTATTAATAAGTATTAATAATAAGTTAATAAGTATCAATAATATAAGTTAATAAGCTATAATTAGAGAAAACTGTAATTAGCGTTTTCTCATTAATCATCTTATTCAGAATCAACCATTAATTAACGTCAGAAGGTAAATTTTAATTGAAATTGAAATATGAAGGTGGAAATTTTACGAAAAGATATGGAGGAATTTAAAGGTCTGTGTTTTCAATCTTTTCAATATTCATTTATTTTACCCGAAAAGATGGGAATTTGTGAAGGAAAGTTGAAGTGAGAATTCTCTGCGTATTTTGACTTATATTGAGTAGGGCGGAGGGGAAAATGTGTGTAGAATTCTCTTGTGCACACATCAAGACCCTTTTGGTCTCTGGTTTGGTTCTTAAGGGGATCACCCGGGAGTTTTACTCGCCAGTTCTCCTCCGACCCCGAAACGAACTGCGTCTCTTCAAACAACAACAGAAATTCATCTTGCCCCTTACGCCTTTTATCAACAAACAATTAATACAAAACTTTGAAGAACGTGTAAAAGAATCTGTATATATTTTAGATCTTTAAACAATATTAAAATAGTTTTTGATTTGTGTAAACGACTTTTGAACAATTTATCCCATGTGGATAAAAGTTAGCATTAATTTATCTGAACATTTTTCTAGATTTTAACGAGTTGTTATAATTTATAGTTTTAAAAGTGTTTAAGTCGGTCAGTCAGTCAAGTATTAATTAATAACAATGGTTTCTTGAAAATGGCAAGTGAAATGAAATCAGTGAGAACAATTGGAATTATTTTATTCGTTATTGGTTCAGGTAAGAAAACATTTTATACTATTTAAATTATTTCGCATTAACTCAATGTTTTTGATGTTTTAAAATAATTATATCTGTTAAAATGATTAAAATCGGTTAAATTAGTTAAACTGGTTAAAATCGGTTAAGCAGTTAAACTAAATCGTTCCGCGTTGTTTAGAAGATTTGAAAGGAAAATATGAAAATGGTTGTAAAGATTTGTTAAGAAAGGAAAAGCTTTTCCCTCCTTGGTTTTCTTTGAGTTGAAAGCGGATTCCTTTTGACTTTCCGGATTAAACCTCGTTTTCCTCTGAGCTCACTTAGAACGTCGGAATAATGCGAAACCCCAAAGGGGAAGATTAAAAAAGGTCGAGGCATTAAAAGGAGAAGATTGGGATTTAAATGGGAGAAATTAACGTGTTTCTGTCTCAAGTGAAAGGAGAACGAAAGTGGTGGAGATTTTCAACCCTCGTTATTTTACGTCAAAATCTCAAAAGTGGCTGTTGAGACTTTTTTTAATCTTTTTAGTTGCTCAGAGTTTGCGACTCCAGCGGGTTTTGATTCCTCAGCACAAATTCGCCGGAGAATCCGTCGTTTTAAGATGTCCATTTGATTTGGGAAGCGATCGACTTTATTCAGTAAAATGGTACAAGGTAAGGAAAATATTAAAATCTGTTAATTATTTTTTACAAATCTCATCTTATATATTAATTTTTGATTTAGAAGGTTAGATTATTAAATTTATTGAAAAATAATTTAAATATAAATATATTCAAAGGATAATGAAGAATTTTTCCGAGTGGTTCCGAGAAACAAACCCTCAATGGCTTCACATTACGTCGAAGGCGTCCATGTTAATGTAAGTTTTTAAACGTTGTTTAATTCATTTGTTTATAATTCAATTATAAATTGGTTAACTTATTTTAAATAGTTAAATGTGGTCTTCTGTCCCTTATCTTATGTTCCGGATATAAAGCCTTCCCAAAATTGAAAATAATAATTATCATATATGTTAGGATTCAATTAATTCAATTAAATATTGCATTTAAATATTAGAGATTTGATTTAGGATACATAAATTAACATTTAACGAGAGTTCTTTATAATCAATTTTGGTATTTTAAGTAAATTTTAGTATAAATTAGGTACAAGCAATTGTCAAATGATTTTACATGGAATTTGAGTTTGTTTCATTTCAAATAAATATTGTGTTTTGAAACATGTAAAGATGCTTGAAATTGGTTAGCAAACAGAATTCAACAATTTCATTATCCTTATGTAATCTCAAAAAGAAAACGGTAATTTTTGATGTGAATAAACCCGAATTATAATTTTACAATATTTCCTTTTATATTCATTTGATTCGTAATATCAATACCAGTTGAACAGAAATGTGCCATCAAAAATATTTCACTTTTAAATTTATTTCTGTTTTAATTCGAAATTTTTTACCTAAAATTTTTAAAAAATCTTTCTTCCAATTTGCTTTTTGTAGTTGAAAAATGAAAATATTTTAAAAATATGAGATATTTTATCCAAACCAAAATTTAAAAAATTTAAAAAAAATGAAGATAGAAAATATAAAATGCACAGTTTTAATGTGTGAACGTGTGAATCGAGTCGGAGATTATTAAAATGACATGATAGCGAGGGGAGCGAAATGGCGCTAACACTTGAAATTGGCGAGAGGAATAATGAAACGCGTGATGGGTTTGAACATAAAAGACGTGAGATGGGAAAGAGGTGGATTATTGTGGTAAAGTCGATCGGCTCTTTCGCTAATGAATTTAATGGAAGGTTCAATTAGTGGGGAGAGAAAATGAGCGTTAATTCAATTCAGTCCATTGATCAATTAATGAGGCGGAGGTTGGGAAAAATCACCCCCATTCTTCCATTTATTTTACTTGATTAAATCCGCCAAAGGGGAGATTCCGCAGATGCCAACTCATTTCATTATATTACAGTTCATACATATACAAAAACTAATGCCCAATGAAAAGTGTATTGAACTTTAATATTCGAATTGCCATATACCAAAAGTATTTTATGTAGTACATGTATGAATATGAATATTATATAATGTATGGTATAGATGGTAGATATAAGTTCAATTTGCATTAGACTTATTACATATTGTTATTCTGTTATTAATTTATGCACATTGGCTTTTATATGTATTTAAGTTCATTTGAATCCCTTGTATGCTTTTGTATATTGGTTGAATATGGGAATTATTGAAGATGTGGAAATGGCCCATCCCCCCTTTACGAGACAATTTCACAACTTTGAAAACCCAATTTCTACACGAACTTGAGGTTTTGCTCGTTTTACTCTGCTGCATAACGTGTCTGCACTTCACACTGACTTCTCTTCACATACTTTAAACAAACTTATTAAATTTATGTATTTACTTAATTCTAATCTAATTCTATGTTGGCTTCATGGTTTGAAATTTTGAATCTTCCAACCAATGACAAATGCAGCTAAATATTGGTTAATTTTAATATTAACCAGTTTAACATCAATATGAAAATTTGTCATAGTTAACTTAATTAAGGATAAATTTAATAGCTTGGGGGCTTCATTAAATTACAATTTCATTCTCGATTAATTCTTTTGACCTGATTTGATATTAATTGAGTTGTCGAATTAGCTAAATAAACATGAATATTCAGAAAGGGTTTCTTTGTGCTGAGGGAATTTTGGAAATTAAATAAAGGTCTGTGGTAGTTAGTTGAAATGTTGAAAATAAGGTGAAGGAAATGCAAATGAAGGAATTTGAATAAAAATGAATGAAGACTTTTGGAATTTGCGAGTGTGAATCTCGGAGTGTGAGAGATGGGTTCAAATCCCGACATTTCAAATTCCATAATTTCCAATTCACGCCCACTTGGAACGTGTGAATGGGCGAATGCAGCGAATGGGGCAAGGGAAAGTTGAGGGAGACAAGTTGAAATTTTCCCTCAAATCAGTTTCATGTAATTTAGGTGAATTTATGGCATTTTGGGGAAATTGGGCTTATTCCTATCTATTCAATACAGGCAAATCGGGTGGTGAAAACCCGCTCAACTTCTCTCAATAACTTTAAAGGGAAAATTCGGAGTTGATTTGAAACTCTAAACGATGCAGGGAATGAAAACGTGCCGTCGGTCAAATTTCTGTTTGGTTGCGTAAATTGTTTACTTAATTTATGAACCGTCTGCTTTGGCCTAACAATTTAAAAGTTTATAATAAAAATTCAAAAAATCAAAAAGGAATAAAATAAAATAAATCTTAAAATCACAAGAATGTTGTACAAATCAATAAAGATAAAAAAGGAATTAAAAAAATTAAATACTTTAAAAGTTAAACAAATAATTAAAATATTGTTTAAATATTTGTTTTATTAAAGTAATTTTTAAAGATAGATTTTGCTGAATTGTTAAATATCATTTGGCATGAGTTAAATTCTATTACAGCTATTTGTAAAGAAGTTTTTGTTTATTGTAATAAAATAAGTAAAGGAAATTTGGGTGGGTGAGAATTTGCAAAGTTCAACAGTGTGAGTTTGAATGTTAAGGATTTTGAAATCTGGATGTAAATAAACGTTTGTAGCGGTGTGGTTTTCTTGTTCCAACATACGTCTTTGTCAAGGGATTAAACAAGGGGAATTTGGGGATGTCTTCAATCCTCTTTATTACTCCATAAATCTCCCATTCATCTTTGGATTAGGAGTCTTATTGATGTCTCCACTCCAAGACTTCTCTTTAGAAATTAAGTTTTAATATACGAAATTATTTATTTAATAAATATCTTCAATTTATCATTGGAATTCTGCTATTACAACAATTGTGGATTCCATTCGTTTAATGAAGGCATTAAATCATTTTATTATAAATGTTCAAAATTAACGATATATTTGTATAATAATATGCATACCGTACATTTAATGAATAATAAACTTAGACATGTAGATTACATATAATTGTATCTTTAATTATCAATTTAAGTCAGATATAGTTTTTGTCCGAATATTAATATTCATTATTTTCAGACTGCTGATTCTGATCGTTACAATGTGAGTTTGGTGTCTTTGAGCATCAGTTCAACTGGCGTTTATCGTTGTGAAGTGAGCGCAGAAGGCCCAAGTTTTTCGACCGTCTCTGGCGAAGGAACTCTCACTGCTCTCCGTAAGAGCTAATTTTAACGATAACTTATTATCCAAAGCTTAAATGTTTAAATAAAGCTCAAGAGCGAAGATTTTAACTGAAATTCCAACGCCGAAATTCCTACCTTTAATTATCTAATCAAAATATAACTAAAAGTCTTCCCTTTTGGCATGCACTTCAATTTAATAAAAGTTTCAATGATCCTTCAACTTTCAAGTGGATGACTTGAGAATCTACTTCAAAAATTATTATTATGCAAAATTTAATTTAATCCTTTATTTCTTAAAAAAAAAGTTTATAACTACCTGTATTAATAATTTTTGAAAATTTAAAATAAAAAATTTAAATTCAATTTTAATGATTTACAATTAACATGAGAATTTTATTATGAAACATAAGAGGATTTGAACATAATTAATTTTTCCTAGATTTGCCAGAAAAGGGTCCAGTCATCATGGAAAACGGAGAGCGACTTGGAGATTATGAAGCTGGGGAGCTTCTGGATTTGAGCTGTAAAAGTGAAGCTTCTTTTCCCCCTGCAAAACTTTCCTGGTTCATCAACGACGCCCCGGTAAATTCTCAGTTTTTTTAATTCCTTCCAAAAATATAAAAAATAAGCTTTTGTAATCTTATTAAAGGATTTATATAAAAATCATACTAAATTGAGACTTGTTTTATATAATTCGTATTTAACTCTATTACGAAGATTTTTTAACTAATTTTTGATACGCATACAATAAATATATTAAAATATTAAAAAATCGTTTGATGTTTTATTAATTAATTAAATTATAAATTATTTATAATAAATTTTAAAGTTTGTACTTTTGCATCGTACATTTGAGAAGAAAGTTCTAAAGCTATGTAATGTATTTTTAATCAATTGACTTTTCCTTCAAAGTTAAAGCATTTTAGTAAAGGGGACGTTTTTAAAGTTCGAGTCAAATTCTTAAGATTTACGACTCTCAGATTTTCCCTTAATGAATGTGCCGCGGTGGTTGTGAATAAATTACATATTTTGTAAATTTATGATCATATCCTGTCAAAGCCTCATCCAATTTTTGAATATTTTTAATATTTTTGATTTTTTCATAATTAGACATTATTTAGTGCATTTATGTATATGGCATACCACGTCATAAAAGTTAATATAAATACATTCTATAAGAAAATAATATTTATTACTTCTATTCGGATTTATGAAGATCTTGAGTAAATATGTTGTGAGCGATTTGAATGAAAATGTTGGGATTCGGCTGAGCTCCTCCGTTTCCAAACTTCAACTTCCCCTCCAGACGGAACATTTCGGAGAAGACGGGTCAGCGAGGGTTCGATGCGTCGCCAGCATTTCTACTCTTTTTTGGCAAGAGGGGGATGAGAAGATTGTGGGCTCGCAGAGGAAAATACCAAATGACCTAAGGTCAATTTCATCATTTAACATCTCCCCTTTTGAAGATCGGAGGGAAGCACATTTACTTGGTAAAACAAATTATACAAAAATTGGTGAAATTCCCAAAATGTTAATGTTATGAGATGAAACAAGTTAATTTGGGGAAATTTTGACTTTTAGTTCGAGGGGTTGGAATGAAAAATGGAGCAAGTTTTTTTCTCATTATCGTGTCGTTGATCCTCAAGTTTCTCTGAATTGCGAATTGGAAAGGAAAATTGATCTGTCGTGAATATGTGAAAGTGAAATGAGACGCCCGTTCGTTTTTCAACTTCCGCCTTCCATTTGAAATCACAACCAACGTCCTTTTAAAAAACATAGTTTATAATTTTGGTTCAATTTACTTAATATTTACACAATAATTAGAATAAATACAGATTACATAAATAGCACATAACTACATACCTATGTTAAATGAACCATATTAAACTACAATTTATCAAAATATTAATAAAAATTGGTAAAAAATTGATTTCAGTTAACTTTTACATATCAATTAAAAATTTAAATTTAACCCCTTCAAAGTCTAAAAACTAACAATGTCCCATAATTTTATTTATGTAAGTTTGTTAAAATCTTCTTAAATACAATTAAAATGAAATAAAATGTTAAATAAATTAGTAATTTATAAAATAACAATCAAAATACCAAATGTATAAAATAAAGAAATATGGCGTTTTATAAGTTTATTAAAATTAACTAAAAAAATTAATCTCATCTGTAATTACTTTAATTATTGAATCTAGATAGTCAATAGTCAGATACAGATGAACTCTGGGATATTTCAAACTTTAAAATTTTTGTTAAATAATTTTTATATGGCCATATTATAAAAATATTAAACGGTACATTTAAATTTAATCTTATAATTCAGTTTAATTTATTAATTTAGGAATGAGTTGTCTAAATGTATAGTTCAAATTCATAGTTAGTCTTATATTGATGAATTCATCAAATAAACCAAATGAACCAGACAATTAAATTAACCTTTGTTTGAATGGAAATGAAATAAAAAGTGGTTTATGTGGATTTATTGTTGATTTTATTCCTTTGTTTTCCTTACTGGGTGAATATTCAGGTGTTGATTGTGGGAGCTTTTAACTTTATTTCTATTACCATATTTGGTCATTTGGGGGAAGTGGAGGAAAGTTTTAATTAAACTTCCATTTTCCATCCTTCCTTGTTGAATATTCAACACGGAGAGTTTTCCCCCGTCGTCGCGTGGACATTTTTATATCTTAAATTTCCTTTCCCAACTCCCCACAGGTAATTGTTTTAAAGTATCAATTAAATTCACAAAACTTGTCCTTTATTTCTCTTTCATGGGCGATTCAAAACTCCTTCACTTCACCAATGAAATCATCATAACTCATTTTAAGCTCAGTTAGTGAAATCAAACGTCGTAATAAAAACTATTGAACAAAATTTATTTATTTAAACTACACATTTACACCCATTTACACTATTTAAAATCTAATAAATTGGAAGTTTGTAATAATTACAATTTTATGGTTAATAAAAATCACCCATTTAGCACAATGTTAAATAAGCAATTTATGTAGCAATTTAAACAACTTGGTCATTTTATTAAAATTTATTGAATTCTTCCAGAAATAAGTTTCTTAACCATAAATACTGAAATTACTTTCATTGTATAATATAGTAGGTATATATCAGTCTATGTATATCTGTAGTAAAAAGAGTGAAAAATGAATGTCAAAAGGAATTAACCATTCAATAAATAATGAATGTAATGAAGGCGAGAGGTGCTCGAAATAAATCCCACACATTTAAAACTCAATATTAAATATAAAGCAAATGTTTAAACGGTAAAACAGTCCCATAAATACAAACAAATGAGGAAAGTTAAAGACATGCAAAAGAAACATTAAACATTTTTACTCTCACTTTTTATCAATTCTTCATAAACAACTTATAAATACCACAAAGATAAATTTCTCTTATGGAATTCAAGTGTGAGTTTTATGCAACATCATTTGACAAACATTAAAAAACTTTTTTCTGTCTAAATGTTCTGAATGTTTATTAAGAAAATTAAGAATTAAACCTTTAAAATGTTTAATATTTTATATGAATTTACATAGGACACACGATCTATTGGAACCTACTTTAAATAACGAATTTATTTTAAATTATTCAAAATAAGAAATATTAAAAGTGACGTTAAACTTTTTGCTGTCACCTGTTACTTTAAAAGAATTTTCCAAAGTTTGAGATTTTTTTGGATTTCTTTTCTCAAGAAATCTCTGACATCTGACAAAAACTTGAAAATGTATACATACTTAACCTATATTATATTGTTAAAGGGGAGAAAACATTTTTATCATGCATTAGAGTATAAGTATTTTCCTTAACTGTTATATTTATGTACAGTAGGTACAGTACAGTAGAGTACAGTAACAAAGAGTACTTTAAGAGTCACAGAGTATGACATATATCTCATATTTTGTTCAGATATTGGATATATATTTTTCTTATAAGTTTAGTATATGTGATATACCTTGATATAATTTTTTAAATATTGTATCTGTAAAAAAGGAATCTTTTCCATAAAACCCATTTCCTGAGTTGAGGGGGAAAAGCGGCGCGTGTCGTGTCGGTCCTTTTTTTATCTCTTCACACAAGATCCCTTCCATGAGATTTGAAGGACCATTAGAGGTAAAAGCTTTTTTCTTATTATAATTCATCCCACTTTCACTCCTTTCATTCTCCACACACAAAAGACGACCAAAGTATGAAATATTTAAGAAATTCAACTCGAGGAATCCCTTTTTAATCCATTTACAAAACGATCAAATTTTAATGCACCCGACCCTTTTTTTCATATTGGGTTTTTTCATCATTGTCAATTTTTGAAAATTAAAGTCAAATTATTTGAACTTTACTTAAATACATTTTTACATAAGTTACAATTTAATAATATTAACAACAATAGAAAAATTATGCTAAATAAAGCAATTTAAAATATTGGAAATAATAAAAAATTAAAATGAGGAAATATGAGGAAAGAAAATAAAGCGATGATCTGAAACAGAAAAGAGAAAAAGGAAGAAATAGAGCAATAATGTAAAGTGTGTGGAGGGAAGGAATCCATTAATTCATAATTAGTTAATGACAGGGAGGGGGCGAGTTTTCATGACCGTTGACACTCGCCGACCCTCTCCGAAAACTCCGAATGCCATTAATGGAATCGCCAGGGATTTCTCCCCTCTTTCCATCCTCCCTTTCAATTCGCCCTTACAATCATTAACTATTGCTGGTATGGGAAATGCAACTTGCAAAAATGTTGTGCATGGATAGAAATGCAATTAGTGATTGCTTTTAAACATTAAAAACATTATACTCGTGATCGTATCTAGGATAGTATGTGCAATGTTATTAACCCACATAACTAATCAATAATTAAATATAAGTTCCAATTGTGTTATTGTGGTTTAAATATTAAAAATAATGTTTTTATTTCTAAATGTCACAAAAAATTTTGCTTCCTATATTTATTTTATCCTTAATAAATTATTTTAATTGCTTATATTATAATTATTTAATTAGTGGTTCATGATTTTTAAATTTATTAAATTATTATCGAATAATTCTTAGTTGCTAATTATTGAAAATATTATATAATACTTGAATGTTAATTTTAGAAAGAATGTATATTATATGAAAATATGTAGAATAAATATAATATGCATAAATACTATTAATTTATTACTCGGTATTTGCTTTCTTTTATATGTAGATAAAATGTGCAATGCCCAATGCGATTTAGACTGTTCAAAGGTGCCAAACGGGAAATACAATGCACCACTTTCAAAAATGTGCATGGCCTACGTTCTTTGTCACTATGGGACTCCTTATCTTTGGACTTGCCCACGTAAGACGTTTTTTGATGCTAAAAAAGGCGAATGTCTGAGTTATAAAGAAGTGAATTGTACTATGGATTCTTGTGGAAAAAATAGAACCTAAAATATTTATTAAAATTTAGGTAGGTTATAAAAATAAATTAAAGAGAGACGATGAAACATAACGTTCGTGTTCTTTTATTAAGCATATTATGTAATATAAATATGCAAATATTAAAATATTTTAGCTGTTTTTGATTTATTTTAATTACTTTATCTAATTTAAAATGCAACTTCCAAAAATGCTCAATACATTTGTTGTTATGTAATTAAAAGTATTTTATTGTGTTAAAGTTATTAACCTACAGTACTTTATATGAATATTATTTAGTAGCTGTAAATACAATGTTAAGACATAGTATTTACAGTGAAAGAACGAAATATAAATAAATGGAATAAAAATCAAATACAAATTCGATAAATCCTGATAATCCTAATGACAATGAGCCTATGACATTAAGTAATGATGTAATAAGTATATAATGTATACGAAGCGAACATAATACGCATCATTAAAACACCATTATACATTTAATATTAGTTTAATTAGAATCAATTTGTTTAAATAAAATTGAAAAAAGGAAACTAAATTTATAAGACAAGAGATTGTGTGTGATTTACTTGGTTCAAGTTACCATCATTAGTAGTCCAAAAGTCCAAATATTAATTACGGCACATTTTGAACAGTGCCTTTTTTCGTTTTTATTATACACATACGCATTTAGTAAAAGAAACAAATACAGAAAATTCGAACAAACATTTCACATGTAAAAATGTTAAATGATTGTAAGTATTACGAACAAACATTTACACTAATACAATCTAAAATGTACTGAATTGATAAAAAGTCTCACTCATCAGAATCAGCAGATAGATTGTACGATATAAGATACATACATACACCCACACATTAAACAACAATATGTATGAGTAGCAAATGTGTCATATATAATATAATACAATAATATAAGAGTAATATTACTATATATACATAATATGTAACATAATATCTAATTATATACATAATATGCATAATATACGAATTTGAGTATTTGACTGAATGAGAATTTTCTTCTATTAAGCTATGAGTTTATGAGGTGAGCCAATTAATAAAACAAACATTGTTTTTAATCTTCTCCCATACGAAACGAGTTTGCTTTTCCTCAATGCCAAGTTCACATGTCTGGTGAGTTTGGGGGGAATATTGGCACATGAGGACAAGCCATGAACGAAAGACTTGAATTCCTTCATTCAAACCTTTGGCCTTCAATTCACTAAAATATTTTTATGATTTTTACCTTTAATTACTAATTACTAATTATATCTGTACAACTTACAATATTTAAATATATGTACTACTACTCTTGTATAATATACTTATTTCAAATATCTTTTCAACCATATTGAGCAAATCCCGGCTGTAATATTTGTGAATTTTCTGAGGGAATTAACACAACATTAGCTGAGCATCAAATGAATGGAAAATGATAAAAATCGAGAAATCGTAAAAAGTACAGAATTTACAGCAATAATGAGAATGAGAAATAATGAGATTTTTCGCATTAAATTTCATACTACATTACATTTTCTGACGCATTATTAATCATGTTATTATATAACTATATTGTTTAACTCATTAATGTTTTTATTGTGCGAAACTTTGAGATTTATCGCATGATTAATTAATCATAAGTTGAACATCTTGAGCATGGTTTTTTATTTGAGCTCAGCTTGAGGAAAAGTTAAACATTTCATGTTGCTTTAAACTCCGAAACCGAACCGAGTTTTAACAAAACCCGAACCGACATGCGGAAAAAAGTTCCACGAGTTTCCGCCAATGCTCCGCTTGCAGGTAAATGTATAAGTAAATAAGCTGCAATATAAAGCTTATTGCTAAATTATTCGATAGAGTTTTGAGCATTGCTTGGAACTCACTCGGAATCACAAGCTGTTTAAATAGCCGAATTCTGAGCTTCTTGCTTTGAAAATCCTTCTTGCTAAATATTCGCTAAACTGCCGCTGGTGTTGCTTAATTCAATGTCTAGGTCTAGAAGCTTATATTCCATCATTAATTTTTCAATCATTTATTAACATGCACTCATCTATTAAACCAAATACGCATATGGGATTACCTCATTTAAATATATTAATATAAATGGAAATCCTTTATAGAAAAATTTGAACAGGTTTTTGATTCAACTGGATATTTTTACAAAACATTTGATGGAGATTGTTGAGCAAGTGTTAAGGTATTTGGGAACTACATATTTCATACATACATACATATTTCCTATATATGCATTTTGTATAGTTTTATTACTTAGGAGAATTCCCACTATTTCCATTTACTTTCCGCGTATTCATCTAATTGATCATTATCAAAGGCTCCAAAGGTGCAATTTTATTTAAGAATCTACAATTTATATCTTATGTAAACGAGCATAAATAATGAAATTATGACATGCGAATTTGAGAAAAAAGACTCTGCCCTAATTATTATTATTTGGCAAAAAAACAATATTTGTATTTAACTTTAAGTATTATGTCATTAAATATTATTAGTATACTTATACGTACTTGGTAATAATGGTTTTATTATTTTAAATAATATAATTATAATTATAAGAAATTTTACTTGTATTTTTAATACGATTGTAAAATCTATCTGTATTTACCAGATTACAATTGATACATAAATTAAGAATAGCTAACACAAGGTTTCTAATGTTTATTGCCAAATGACATTTAGCATCTGGTAAAAAATCTTTGAATAAATGTATATTAAATCTATGTAATATAAGTAATTAACAATGAAATATGTATTACGTATTTGTATGTACCATAGATCATATAATACATATCTGTATGTAGTATGTAATATGTATCTGTAATATTCTGTATGTGTTATGTACTGAATGTATTAAATTTTATTTACATACTTACATGTATGAACCAGCATGTCTTGTAATGTTAAAGTGGTTAATGTATGCATATGATATCATATCATGAACCGGCCAATGAGTTCGAATAAGGGATGTGTGAATAAAAGGCAATAAATGTTAGAAACGTTGGTTTGATTGAAGCTAATGGAGTTGTAAGGACGAGATGACTGAAGTTGCATAATTGGCATAAAAAATAAATTGAAGGAGTTTTGGTGCAAAGGAGTTTCCAACTACCTCGAAACGGAGTCACCTTCAACTCATCTCGAAGGTATTGAATTAAATGTAAAATCCCGCAGTGGTTCGGAGCTTCCTTCCATTCACTGCAGTCTTCAAACTCCGCTCCGACCACCAACAACTCGAATCGCTTTTATTCTTTTAGTTCTTTTTTAATATTGAAAAGAATTTAAAGTTTAAAACATTTTTATAAATATTGATTTGTCCGGTCAATTTAGGTTTAATTAAAACACCCATTAATTAAAATTTCAAAGATTCTCATACCCCAACTTAAGAATATTTTATTGTTTGTTTAAATTATTGATTAAAAATACAAACGGACCCAAAGGGTTAAACATTTAAAAAAATTACAACTAAACTAAAAAGTGCGAACAAACGATTAGAAAAACTCCAAATTCAAATTTCGTCGATTGATTTCATTCTCCTAAATTCTGCAAATTCTTTAAAGTGAATTAAGAATTATAGCTAGCGGCTTTTGTTAAAGTTTTAATTGAAGACTTAATTGACAATTTAGAAGAATTTTAAGTTTAATACTTGATTAAAAATGGAAGTTCGACCAACGATGGAACTCCGTTCAAGATTCCCAATGAAGCTTAAATACAATCCTTCCTACGTTGACGTCTACGACTGGGAACATTTCGACTTCCCCAATTCTCAACGTCTCATGGAGGAAAATTGGATGGTTGGCGTTTACCTGGGACTTATTTATTTAATCCTCATTTACCTTGGGAGGTTTTGGATGGATTCACGACCGCCATTCAAACTCGCTCGTCCACTTCTATTCTGGAATATTGCGCTGGCTGGATTTTCAATTGTCGGCTTTTTGAGAACTTTCCCAGAATTTTGGCATATTGTTTCTGGTCAAAATGGCCTACATAGGACAATTTGCTCAAGGTTAATACCTAAATAACAATTAATGTAGCCATTAATTAACAGTAATTTTGTTTTTAATTTTGGAATTCTAACTCAACTGTGTTTTAATAATTTGTGCAAACATTAAAATAACAATATTTTATTTAATTGATTGGCTTAATGATTTTGATTTTGATTCTTAGGGATGAGTACAATATCACAACAGTTTTTTGGTCATGGATGATGACATTGTCCAAAGTGGTCGAGCTGGGTGACACAGCTTTCATCGTCCTCAGGAAACAACGTCTTATTTTCTTACATTGGTAAATGCATTTACATTTATTTTAAAGTACTTAAAACAATTATCTACTCTGTCTCTTTCTTATCTACATAACTTGTAACTTTTACATTGACCACTTTCAGTAAATTTTCAAGTTCAATTTAAATTACTTTTTCTTATCGTTGCGTTTTGCGTTCGTTCAATTCCTATATTCATTTCAAACCATTATTACAAACCAAAACCACATTCAGATAACTAACTATTTTGTACAATTATAATTTATAATAAAGTAAATGCCAAATAATTTTTGTGTGTATAAAACTTGAAAATGACAATCAATACATAAATTATACACTTAACTATTAGAAGATCATTAAATTATGATTAAATATTATTATTAAAACATTATAAAAAATAGGTATGTATATAAGTAATCTTTAAAAATGTTCGTAAAAGTTAAATGTTCTGTTAAGTAAATTAACTGAAATTAACTCTTTTCTTTTCTTCCATGCATGTTGGTATTAGGTAAAATTTTATTTTTTTAGGTATCACCATTTGACTGTGATGTTATTTGCTGCTTACACATATGAGTCTTTCGATAGTTGCAACCGTTGGTTTGTTGTGATGAATTTTGGAGTTCATTCAATCATGTACTCTTACTACGCACTCAAAGTAATCAAAATTACGAAAAGAAAAAATCTATTGATAATTAATTAAATTAAATTTATTTAATGTATTTTATTATTGTTAAATGACTTTATTCTTTTCAAGGCTTTGGGTGTGAAATTACCTAAAGGGATCCCTATGATCATCACGAGCCTCCAAGTGCTTCAAATGGTTTTTGGAGTTTGTGTCAATATTTACACATTGAGAGTTAAAGGTGAAAAATTAATAGTTAAATATTTTTAATAATAATTTAATTTTAATAATTTAATAACAATTTAATTTTAATAATTTAATAATAATTTAATTTTAATAATTTAATAATAATTTAATTTTAATAATTTAATAATAATTTAATTTTAATAATTTAATAATTTATTCTTTAGCTGAAGGTGTTGAATGCGGTCGTTTACACCAGAATATTTATTTGAGTATGGGGATGTATTTTACATATTTGCTCCTGTTTGTCCATTTCTTCAGGAAATCTTATTTCCAAAAGTCCAAATCTGAATAATTCATTCACACACGTGCCAATTGAATCACACGTATCAAATTATGTTGAAAATGACATTTCAAATTTTCACTTATTCTTAGCCTTTTCTCAGTATTTACTCAGTCTTGTTAATAAAACCGGTTTAAAATTAAAATTGTTCACATTTTATTAATTTAGATAAGATAGGAGTATTTATCTTTAAAAAGTAAAGTTATTTTCACAATGCATAATATGGTTTATTGTTAATATTCCCAATGTTGAATAGGAATCAATAAATTAATTATTTTGAACTAGTTAGAAATAAACATGGGAAGGGAGGAGATTTTAATTATATCCCACCAATAATTTATGAAGTTAGTTTTTATACACTGTGAAATTTTTTCCAGTTTGGATATGTTCCATATCAAGTTTTAATTCCAAGTTGATAGATACGTGAATGATTTACATTTAATGTTAGTATAAATACAAAAGTCAATTTCATTCTCCTATTAATGCCCATATCATATTATTGACATTCATGTAAATATTATGCCTATTACAATCATTAGGTCATCATCTTACATTTACATTTAGTTGAACTCAATCAATCAATTGATTGATCAATATTTTTAATCAAATAGAGTAAATTAACCATGCAAAATATTTATTATATCTTAAACCACTGTTGAAAGTTAAAACCTAACTAAACAAAATACAAGATGAATATATGCGTTTTAACAACGTTAATTAAAGTCGCAAAATGAAACATCCAAACTATAAATTTTCAATTTCTATTCAATTATGATTTTATTCAAAATATTCAATTAGATTCATCACAATTTCCATCTTTATAATTAATATTAATTCATCTAAATGTAAGAAAAATCAAATATAAAATCCATTCAATTTACTTCTTAAATATAATATAATTATTTTAGACAAATATTTTAGAATAACCATAAGATTGCATTATATCTTAAATATTATTATTCTCTTAAAATAAATGAAGAGACTGCCTTTACGTCTGGATGAATCATCACAAAATTCATATGTACTATTGGTATTATTTTTTTCAAGTGTGTCTTCTCACATGAGAATCTAGATCCCATTTCACTTGGTATGAATATTGACATTTTTATTAGGACTTATACTTTTAAATGGTTTCTCCCCAATGTGAATTCTTATGTGATTATCTAATTTTGATTTTACCACGGATGAATATTTGCAGAATAAACACCTGAATGATTTTTCGAATTTAATTCGATTTAAATATTATAGAATTTTTTATAAATCAACATTAATAATTTGATAATATAAATTGAAGTTCAATTAAGATTTAAAAAGATTACCATATTTAATTTAGATATTTATAAATATAGAAGATTGAGACCTACTTGTGAAATATCAATTATTTAGGAATATTGTTTTACGCTTTACGCTTCCTTGTTCACTACTCAAAGACCAATTATCAAATGACTAAAATATACTTTAAATGGGATTAACATTTTTCACACAAATATATTTAGAACTAATTAACTTAACCTTTTTACGCACAATTTTTTACATTTACCTTTGTCCCCTGAACGGAAGGATTATCTTATATATAACATAGTTTTACAAGCTTTATCTACAAGCTTTATCTACTCACACACCCTCACATGGCATATTTTTATAAATATGCTATCTGTACATATTTTCAATCCTCTTGTAACTTATTTTAATTGTGTTCTGTATAAATGATTTGAAATTAAATACATATACTGTATTTTTACACCCTTTTCTTTGTTCTATTAGGCTTCTATTAAATAAAATCTAATTCTAGGAATAATTATTTTAGAGATATATTTCAGAATAAACCGTAAGTTCACATTATCTTAAATAATTATTATTCTCTTAAAATAATTGATGAGACTTGCCTTTACGTCTAGCGTCTGCATGAATATTTCTAAAATTCATATATATTTGTATTGTTTTTCAAGTGTGTTTTCTCAAATGAGAATCTAAAGCTCATTTCACTGTACATGAATTTCTTTGGCATTAAAAGTTTTCTCCCTAGTGTGAATTCTTATGTGGTTATCTAATGTTACTTTATAAATGGATGAATATTTACAGAACAAACAACTGAATGGTTTTTCTCCAACATGTCTTAGGATGCTATTGATCGTAAATGACAATAAATAAATAAATATTCACCGTTTTTATTAAAGTAGAATTGAATTTCACAAGAAAAATATTCAATATTAAAATATTCATAATTAAAAATATTAAATATTAAATTTAATTTTATAGAAAAGAATAAAATAAAAATGATTAGTTCTTGTTTTTTAATAATTAAAATTTCGGTGAAAGGTTTTCTTACTAAGAGTAAGATTACGCTTTGGCCTATGTTTAATATCACCTGTGAGGAAGGAAAGAAAGCCAATTAAACAATTCCAATTATAAGAATAAATAAATTAATAATAAAAAATAAAATAATTAGAAAAAAGAATCATATTTATGAAGTATGGGAAAGTCACAATTATGCTGAGAAACTGGGGGCTCATTCATCCTTGTTAAATGTGGCGGAGAGGACTCGTCTTCTGGTTCATTGATATTAGGAACTTCTTCAACAGGTTCTGGAACTTGATTTATTTCTCCATCATCATTTTTTCCTTTATCAATTTCTTCAATTTCTTCGGTTTTCTTCACATCGCTTTCTTTTTCAAACAATTGTTCTTTTTCCATTTCTTTCAATTCACATCCTTTTTCCACTAATTCGATTTCCTCAACTTCGCATTCTTTTTCTAATTCTTTAATTTCCTCAACTTCATTGAGATTTTCAACTTCATTGAGATCTTCAACTTCACTTTCTTCATTCACTTCCTCTACATCGTGTTTTATTTCTTCTATTTCCATCAGGTTTTCTCCCACCTCTGGTTCTTTAACTTCTTCCCATATATCTTCTATCTTATCTTCCTTAACCTTTTCTTCTTTTTTTGCCACTTCTTCTTTTACGTCCTTCATGTCTTCTCTTTTCTTAACTTTAACTTCTTGTTCGTCTAATTCCACTATGTTTGTAAGAGTTTTATTACCATCGTTGAACACTTTTGGAGATTCTATACCTTTATCCGTTGAAGAATTGAGAGTCTCTTCCTCCGCGTTTTGTTCACTTATACCTTCCTCAATGGAAGAAGTTGACTCATCGGAAAGTTTTGATTTCTTGGTCACTGGCTCGTTCCGTTCCACACTTTGAGATTTTAATTCCTCTGCGGCTCTCTTATTTACTTCACTCCTCGGAAGAAATATATGAAATTGATCCGGGGCGAGAATCGGCTCACGGTCAATCTGAGTCAAGTCAATTTTGGCGAAATTCTTTTGGTAATCTTTATTACCAAGGGAACTAAATGCGTCTTGGAAGTTTGGGAACTTGTAGAAAAACGAGGTCGAAAATGGCGAGGATTTGTCAACATCCTTAACATTTTCCTTGTATTTCACATCAACACCTTTCTTGATGGGGACTGGAAGTGGTGGTTTTCGTTTTGGCAATAAATTGAAAAATTTCTCTTCGTCATTTTGGTCCATGAGATATTTTTCCGTTTTTAAAATGTCTATTTCCCTCTGGGTGAATACTTTCGTTCCCCGTCCACCTCTCGACTCTTTAATCATCTTGACTTCAAAGTGTTTATCGTCGTAAACAATGATTTCCTCAGTTCTCAAATTTTTAGAGGATTCGTCGAGCACACCGCCACTTTTCAGTTTTTTGAACGAGTTCCCCCGCCGTTCCGCATTTCGTTTAATCAGCTTGGCTAATTGGGTCTTTGGAACTCTTTTGCCCGTAGGGACCCTGAATTTAATTCTTTTTTCATTTTTACTCCTCGGACCATAGCCAGTTTCAAAGCCGTCGTCTTCAGCGTCGTAACCCAGCGGCATGTGTTCGTACTTTTCAAATTGAAGATCGAGGTATTGGAGGTTTGATACAAATTGAGTTCCGCGCTTTTCAAGATGGGCTTCGCACATTTCACGGAACCCCTTTGTGACAATTAATGTTTCCAGTCTTGGCATAACAATGGCCGAAAGTAAGTCGTTTTTCATCTTATCAGTAAAATCTGTAGCCACAATATCGTTTCTGAAATTTAAAAAAAATTAAGTTTTTTTAATAAAATTTAAGTATAGACTATTTTCCAACCATTAGTATTGAACCATTACTAGGTAAAATAGTCATTAAAAATGGCTACCCATTTTATAAATGGTTAATGTTTATATGATTATTGAGTAAATTAACATACATGCTGATTGTCGTATTTTCATTTCCTTCAACTCCGAAAATCTTATCTAATAATTCTTTGGTTGGATCGAGGGAAAAGGCCGTAATCCAAAATTCGCGTCTGAGCCGATCTGTTTCATTGAATGTGTTCGCTAGTTCAATATGTCGTTTGGCCAGATTCGTCGAGAGCTCTTCAATCTCAGCTGCCGTAGAACTCGATAAACTGCCGAGCATTTCAAGTTTAATTGCATCAAGAGTTAAAGCTAAAATCTTGAGTTTGTAGAATCTGACACGACGCTGAGCTTCATCCGCAATTGAATACTAAAAAAACAGGTTGGATACATTGGATACCTTTTGTAATTAAAATTAATATTTAAAATCGATAATTATTAAAATTAGAAATTAAAATAAGGAATTAATAATTAAAATTATTCTAAACATTAATGAGCTGATTTTTAACGATTTATATTTTAATAAGTAATTTACTTTGCTCAAGACATCTTCCACAAGATGAACGTAATCAGTCGAGTAGGCGGAACAGAGAGATTTATAAATGGAATTGAACACATTTTCCTCCTCATCTTTTCCTTTCTCTTTAATTAAATCAATCCAGAAAAACAGGAGTTGACGAAGGACTTCGTTATTTGTCATCACAGACAGAGCTTTGAGCGTTGAATCAGAAGCAAGTTGAAGAGCGGCTGAATTGGAAAGTTCCCAACCTTTCCAGCCGCTTGCAAATCTTCTAATTGGTTGAATCGGCGAATCACATATTTTCTCCAACAATTGAGAGATGACGATTGCAGTGTCCCACGAGTTAAACAGAATGTCTTCATACTAACCAGAATAAAAATAAATATTAGAATTAGTAAGTTGACAATATTTAGAATTAAATCAATATAATTAATAAACATTGTGTATTAATTATATTTATTAATTATATGAATTAAATTATATTTATTAATTTAACATTATTGTTTAAACCTCATCATGTCGTTCTTTATCTCTGAACTTGAAAAGAAGAATAAAATAAATTGTGCGGAATCTCGTGAATGTTGAATATGAATATGAGCACAAATTACTCAAATCATCATCACCTTCTTCATTTTCGCAGATGATATAAGATTGAGGAAAATTTTGGAAGATTTTTGTTCCTTTGAGATAAAAGACTTTAGCAATAAGAACAGCAATTTTATCTGCCTTTCCTTTTCTGCTCAACAAATATTCAAGTCTCGCCTCGAGAAGCAAAGGACCTTCTTCCTCCCATAGATCATTAGCTGTATAAAAAGAGTAGTTTTATATTAAATAAATTGAAATTAATAATGAGTTTTGATTGGAATTGGAATTGAAATCGAAATAAGTAAATTGATTATAAAAGGAAAAAAATGTAAACTAATTATTAATAGTAGTTAAAGTTTAAATGCCTACCCAATGCCAGAGTTCCATTTTTCGATTGCAACCAATGCTGAAGGTTTGCACTTTTCCAAGGTTCTTGGATAATGTTGTTAATTGAGCAAAGTATTTTGTTTAGTGGCGGATACTTGTCCGCTAATGCTCCTTTCACTTCATCGATAATTTTAATAAGTTGTGCTTTATCACCAGTCTTTAACGAGTTCCATTCATTTCGAACGACAGAATTTGCAGTGGCTCTAATTACAATTTAAATTTATAATAATTAATAATAATAATAATAATAATAATGAGTTTATTATGTAAATAAATTAAAATTGGTAGTAGAAGATTAGATATTTAGTAAAAATTACCTGATGATTGGAATGACTTTTTTGATACTTTCGGTCTCCTGTTTGAGAGCCGACAGAATAACGACATAGGCATCGATGAGCTCCTGACATTCTGCCGCCGCTTGATCAGCCATTTATGTATCCTAATAAACACAATTATCAATTATTGACAAGTTATTAACTGATTAACCACAACTAGTATCTAACCAAAACAATGTTAGAATTTAAAATGAGGACTTGCTGTATTAAGTAATTTAAAGATCTAATTTCCAGACCATTTGTATTAATATTTTATTGCTTAAAGAAATATTATTATTTACCTTTACTAGGATAAAAAAGATGAAAATTATAAAATTATACTAGCCGATTTCCATTTTATTCATCTTTGATGCTCATTTAATTTATTATATTTATAATTCCATATTTATAATAATTATAGTTAAAACGAAAGAACAGGTTAATTTAACGTAAAAATCTTATTGATTGAATATTGAACTCGGGCAGCAGTTTTGACTTTCTCACTTTCCGAAATTTCGGCCTGAAACTCCGTGATTTCGGGTTCAGGTTCCGGCTTTCGGGCTCGGGAAGTCGAGAAGGGGAAGTTAGAAGTTAATGAAGTTAAGTTTGCCAAACTGAACTGGCAGGGAATTGAAAGATGAGAGAAAAGAAAATCATATTACCCCAACGCTACTTATATTTAAATACTCTTTATTGTTATATAGCTAATGCATGTTTTGAACAACATTAATGGAAATTTCAACTCAATTATATTTATGTAGAAGGAATCGATTGTAATTTATATTTTTATAATCGTTGATTGATGACAAGTGTAGTCATGTGCATCCTCGTGTACATGTTAATAATCTTATTTAATTATTATTTAAAAATTAAAATCTAATTAATAATCTTTTTTCTTAGCCAACTTTGAAAGTACATTATATGAATATAAAACAAATCATTAATTGATAAAATCTCTATAATTGAAAAATGAATAATAAAATGCTTTTTCTAAAATACATGCCAATGAAAATCAATATCAGTTGTAGGAGATTTGATTTTTAACTTGTGTTATTTTAAGTTAAAAAAATGAGTTGAATTTCAATATTAGAATTTTAATTGAATAAAATCAGTTTAAAATGTTTTCAAATAAAATTCTTTATACGTTACATTACTTTTATAAATATTCAAGTTTTTTGTCCCATACTAGCAAATTGAATGGAAATACCTTCACACTTGGAATACAACATATAAAATATTTGCCATTTTTTAGATTTTATTATTCAATTTATTTGTTAATTGTACTTCTTTTCATTTTTCCACAGTATGTACACGATTGGCAAAATCAAAGTATAGGAAAACATGAAGATAATTTAGATTTATACTTAAATGGATTTTACATAATGGTGATGTCTTCATGTTCAATTTACTCATTTTTTTATGAATATTACTTTTCCTCTCCGATTGTTCAACTTATAAATGAAATCCTTCGATTAGATTTAAAATATCAGCGTAAGTGAATTTGTAAATTATTTTTAGCCAAATTTATTAATATTTATTTAAAATAAATAAATTAAATTATAAAATAAATTTTTCAGGTTTATATTTATCTCAAAAAGAACAAGATTACATTAATAAAAATGTTTTTCTTAAACATTTTTTAAATTCTATGAAATATTTTTCTTTTTTGGAATCCTTTCTACTAACAGTTATATCATATTATTTAAGAGAAAAAGATATATACAGATGTTATGTCTCTAAACATTTCAAATTTGAAAGCTTTTGGGGGGAATTTTTATTTGTTTTTACTTATTATTTTTCAGCACTACTGGCAATTTTTGTGCCATTGTACAATGCTCTTAATGTTTACATAATTTTAAAATTTCAAATAAATTGGCTGTCCGAGCTTATCCTTAGACCTTGGCGGTTTAAAAATTCAAATAATATTTTTAAACATTATAAAGAACTGATGATTATTTCAAAGTTAATGAATTTAGCTTTATACTTTCCAATAATAATCATTATTTTAATTTTCATTTTTGGAGGTGCAACGATTTTGAATATTTGCTTAAGTTATTTTGGTATTTCTCAATTAAACAAATCAATATTTTTTGGTAAATATTTCCCACTTCTTGTTCTTTTAATTTTCATATTTTTTGGTTTGAATTGTTCATTTTATTTTCCAAATAAAATAGAATCGACTTCGCGAATTTTTTTAAAGCTTCCGTTTCTCCACAAAAATAAATATGAAAAAAAGACAATGAAATCGTTTCGCCCATTTAAAATGAAATGCGGTGAACTTTATTTTATTAATAATGATTTTGGTCTTTTTATTAATCCGATTATTATAAATCTTGCAATGACTTGGTTGATCAAAAATAATTAAATACTTATCATTACATATGTAACATTTTGTCTCCTATAGATATGTCACGACAAGAGAATAAATTAATAATAAATACATTTTCATCTTACATCGCATCGCATTGCTTACTTTATACTTTCATGGCCTTCCTCTTCCTCCCCCTATTTCGGACATGATAGGACATATCATACAGAATAGGAACAACGGTAGTTTGTGGCTCTGTAGAAAAAATAATTGCTTAGGATTTGTGTCGAACCAAAAAAATTGATTAAAATTTTAATTCATGCAACTTGATTTACAGCTTGCTTTTAATCGAGTAATTGATTCAATTCCTTTAATTATAATGATTGGCAATATAGATACCATAGATACCAATTATATAAATACCTATATAGATTGTATACGTAGCCTTCATAACTTTTCAAAACAACTCAGTCAGTTAATTACAAAAATAAAGTCATGCTTATACCAGATGCAAAAATGATGTCTGATTTTATAAAATGTGTTATTTAATCAGGAACATATCGAATTTTTATTAATTCAAAATAATTTATATATTGGCCGAAATTCTTAAAATTGGCTCTCAATAGGTGTATCAGCGTTTGATGTTAATTTAAAATGTTAAATATGTGAATTGTGTTTGTGTTGTGACTATGGGAAATTTGTATGCGAGCTTTCTTTCTTTGTGAAAAATGGATTTATTGGGATTCTGTATTTTTTCTTCTGGAGTAAAGACGTGTTTTTTGTCCTCTCCGATTTCCCTCGTTTTCTCATTTTCCTTCATTTTCACCCGAGTTGACCTGACCTCTTTGTTTTCACTTTCTTATTTTCACTGGGAATTTAAGTTAGGGAAATCCATTGGGAAATTCATAATTACAATAGGTATTCAATTGGCCCTCAATAAAGAACAAATTACATTCATAATTAAAGCTATATACTTAATTGTATCTGGGATTTATTAATGTAAAAGTATTTATTTAATTACATTGCAACAGTAATAATTATTTTAAAAGGATATTGAACAATTATTTTTGAGCTTTTTATTTAATTACAAGCGTTTAGAATGATAATATTTGGTTATAAGCCTAACCTATAGCAATGTATACAAGTAAGACAAAATACATTGGAAATCAGGATAATCAAACTTTATTCGTAGCTATCTTAAAAAGGATATGAGATATCAAAATTGGTTTTTATCTAATTTAGATTTTAAAAATATAATAAAATGGTTAGACTTTATTCCTAAACGTCATCTAAATCCAAATATGATTGTTGGCTGTCTAAGGTATTTAATAAATTCCTATTTACTGACAATGAACGATTATACGGTATTCATTATCAATTTTTTGCTAGCGATTCTGTTAATGATTTTAAGGAAGTTGGTTAGATTAGGATTTATTTCAAATTATTTAAATTTTCAGGATCAACGTTGATAATAAAACATTATTTAGAAAGCTGCATTAAAAAATAAAATGTTTTTATTTCATTAATGTAGGGAATATATTTATTAGAAGATTAATAAAAATTGTTGAAAACCAAAAATATGATTGTATTTTTGCCTACTCAAGAATTTACCACAATAATGAAAAAGGAACAATTTGACGGCTGAATATAAGAAATTGTTCAATTTAAAAAGTAAGACTAATAGAAGAGGAGCAACGTTTCGAGTTTATATAGTTTTGGTTTCAGTTGAATAATGCATGTGTAGGAATTGAAAAATTGAATGAATATGTATATACATAGTTGGAATTAGAGTATAGCATTTATCAGGACGTTTTAGAATAATTCCTTCGCGTAGGAATTATTTCACGTGGCTCTTTATTTTGATTCAAAAAATCATATTTTTGCGATGTATTAAAGATTAATGTCAAAAATTCTTTTAAATGAAATGAATTCTTCGAGTTCTTTCTTTAATGTTGTTTCCCAATCTTCAACCCAAGATGGAAGTTCATTTTGGGATCGATATTCTAAAAATTCTTCCAGTTCTGCAAATTGCATTAAAAAGAAACAGTTTGAGGACTAATTGAATTTCAATTTAATATATATTTTACACATTTCTATTCCTGTTTATTCGCGTATAATACGCGTATAATCTGTTGAATTGATTCGTACGGTGCGTATTATACATGAGAGCGTATTGTACCAATTAAATGCGAGGGCGTATTGTGAATTGGAAAAAATTAAGCAGCATACTAATTACTAATGTATTTATGCATTTTCACATAAAATTAAGGTAATTTGGAGTGGCGAAGTATTCGCGTAGGATATATGTGTAGGATATGTGGCGAAGCGAATATTCGTGAAGATTTTCCTGCAATTGTTGTTCAAACGAGTGGAAGGTATCTGAACAATTTTAAATGTGGATATCTGAATATAAATTATTTAACTAATTGCAAATAAATTTTAATGAGATATACTAATTAATAATTTAAATAATTCCAATATCCCAAAATTTTAATCAGATAATTTATAAATACATGATTATTTAGACCTTTAAATAAAGTTTGATTGATTGATTTCTCTCTCTTTCTATTAATCAGGATTGTCTGTGCGAACCAGAACGCCAAATGCTTGGAATCAACAGAGAAACCATTTATTTGATTAACCCATTTATTGTTTAGGTGGAATTATCCGGTGCATGCGGCGGTTGGAAGAACTTCTTATTTCGAATCATTTCAACGAATCGAATATTTAGCTAAATTATAAAAATAAAAAAATATTTCTGATTTGTTCATACAAATAATATAAATAAATTTTATAATATAAAATATAAAAATAATTTGTAAAAAATTAATCGTATACTAAATTTTTATATTACACTTTTTTAAAATAAAAAAAATTCATTTAAAAATTAACAATTTTATCAATCAATTTATTTCCGTAATTTGCAAAATTCTTTATTGGAATATATTAAATGATTTAATGATGAAATAAAATAACATTATAAACAATTCATATAATTTTATGGCTAAATTAGAATAATTTTACAATTTTTGTGAATTTTTTAAAGAAATTAGTTAAATCATTAAAAACGGATGGCATTTGATCAATGAAATTTGATATGTAAACAAATATTGCCCAATTTTCATCTTCCAACACACTCCTTGCGCGTTTGTCCAAATAAGTCCCATTTTGGTAAACCCTTTCCGCCCGGATTACGAAATCCCCACAAACCCCCACGGCTTGGTAGAGCGAAATGGAATGGCCAGGGGGAATGGAGACGGAAACTTGAGTTGTTCGCGAGGGGGCCCAAGTGTTTGACCCCGAATTTCCCCAATCGTAACCAGAGGTCAAAGTTCCTTGAGTACCCAACCCAAAAATCCTCAAAATCGATTCTTTCTGTTCGCCAAACGGACCAATATCAATAGGTAACCATGCCGACGGCGGCAACCCTGGGATTGGAATTGGATTGTGCGGAATTGGATCTGGGGCGGGAACGGGCAATGGATTTACTGGCCCTTGGCGACCCTCAGGTTTCTTTTCCACCTCTCCTCTTTTTCCGGGTGGAACGGAGCGATAGGAAAATGGGAATTGCGGTTTCGTTTTATTTTTCCTAATTCGATATTTTTGAATGGGTTGGTCGTCCAGGAAGCGACGTCGCCGCCGCCCTTGAACTTCTCTCGAACCGTTTCCCTGTTGGTATTGACCTGATAAAGAACCAATTCCGGTTTTCAATTTCGTTTTCCCATCTTTAGTGGATCTTGTGTCGGTAATGCCGACGCTTAGGGAATAGGAATAAGTCACTGATTGCATCCCCAAAACGTTGTCGAAATCAAAAAGAAGTTCCAAGTTGTCAGTTGGGAAACAAGTTATTGGATCGGCTTTCAATTGACAGCATTTGAACTTCACAGAACTCACACCAACAAGATCATCTGAAATTAATAAAACAAAAATAAATATAAAAATGTTTACAATGTTTACAATCTGTTTTCAGCAAAATTTAAAAAAGGTTTTTCACAATTTAAACCCACCAAACTCAGAATTAAACTGTTTTACATACCCTTCATATGAAAAAGTGAAAATGTAATTAAATTCGGAGTTTGGAGAGTTTAACATTTGAAGAACGAAGGAACGTATTAAAAATTCAAATAAATATATTTCATCCATTTAATGCATTTATTAGTAAATTGGCAATTTTTTTAGTGTCACTGGAAACGAAATTTTTTTTAAATTTCGATTTCTTTTACTTCGAGAACTTTCAATTTACTCATATTAAATGTTATTAATTTTAAATTAAATAATTATATTAAAATTAATAAAACACTTGAATTAAATTTTTAAATCAACATCAAATTGAATTATTAATTGTGCAATAGTACTATTGAATTATTAATTATATTTTTAATTGCCGTCATCAAATGCCATTTTCGTTTTTGTCCTCAGTCCACAAACAGCTTGATATCTTGGGCAATTGTCGGGGTCTGACCAAGTTCCAGGTTGGTAATCCAAGTGATGTTCAATCATCTCATCCATTCGAGCCGAACATGGCATTCGGATATTCGTTAACCCAATCACGTCCCCGCCCTTCTCTTTCCCAATTTTAATTTCAAGTCCAGCGGCGTAGCCTTCGCAGAATTTAGCCCTACTCCATTCTCCCTCAGCGGCAACGTTACTTGTAACCTTGTTTGTGTCCTTGGTGCTTCCCGCAGTTCCACAAATCAGTTCAATTCCAGAAATCCCAAATGAATCTCCACTTTCAACTTCATTGCTTCTCACTATGCGGGAATTGTCACTTTTGACCCTGAAGCCAATCGCGTACGTTTCGTGTTTGCAATTTGCCCATGGTCCCCAAAATCCCGGAAATTCGTCATTCTCCGAATCCCCCGTTAAAACATAATCCCTGCTCTCCCCATGTAGGAACTTGATTTTGAGCAAGAGAATAAAAATTTGGAATGTTTTATATTTTTTCATTATTTTATATTTTACTGATTAATTGCATTTAAAAAATATGAATTTTAAATTCTCCTTACACTTCACAAATTTAAAAATATTTTTTTTTACATTATATACCTATATTTGTATAATTATTAGTTAACATTAAGTTTCAATCTTTCAATTGCTAAAATTCAAATATTGTAGACGAAGTGATGTAAGAACAAATATTTGTATAAAATAGTTATAATACATAATATTTTAATTTACATGTAGATGGAGAATATGGAGATGTAAGAAGCGTGTAATTAAGAAATATTAGTTATGGGTCTTTTTCCCTAGGTTTCTGAGAATTTTCTTATATAACTGGATTATTTTTTTCACCTTCTCACGACCTCAAGGCAAGTGTTGTAAATGATTTTCCGTACACTGGTTAATGTTAATCTTACATATTTTTTATAAATAAATAATTCTATAGAATTTCTCAGAATCGTTCAATTTATATTCAAAAATGTAGACAATCAAGTAAGTGGAAGAAGATAAAATTGTATTTGAATAAATAATACACATTTACTTGATGTCTTACTGTAAAGCGGATAGCGGCCTATTTATCTTTAAACGCCTGTCTTTAAACGCATATATTACATGGACTAATCAACGTCTAATTGTAAGTTGAATCAAGTTTTTATTTTTCTTTTAGAATAATTGAATAATTGAAGAAGGAAGTTGGCAATGCGTAAAAATGTCTGTAATAAACAAACACTTTTGTAAACATGTTAGTCAACTTACTTTAAATTCCATGAAACCTAACCTAACTATCAAATGAAATAACTTGAAAGGCAAGCAGTGTAGATTAGTAAGGAGGAGAAATGCAAAGCTATTTGGTTTCTATGCACAAATTGAAAAGATTTGAGTCGTGTGACGTCCATGGAATTTTTGAAGAAAGCAACTTCATTGTCTTCTATTTTTGTAGCAGTATTTGTTGTCTTGCATGTTGCTGTGCACGAACTCGTTTTCTGGATGCATCTCCAATGAGTTGACTCTTTGTAGTTATAACATTTTGTGCATATAAATCCTTGGTATACTAACTGTGTCCCTCCTTTTTTGCCAGCCAAAAACCTTAAAGGCATTTTATAAAAATTTAAAAAAATATATTATGCGTTGAAATAAATATTGGAGTTATATGAAGTTATATTTTAAAATTATATTTTGAAGTTAATTTAAATTAATTTAAAAATTTTATGAAGTCAAATTTTAAAATTCTTATTTTGAAGTTTGCGGGAAGCTTTGACAAATACAAATTTTACGCTAATAAATACTCAAATAAATGTAATCTATACTTTATTTAAAAATTAAAATTTTAAATAAAGTTATTTTGTAAAAAAATTTAAGAAATTAAGTAATATTGTTAATTTAAATGTTTCCTATGTAATGTCTATGGTGATATGTTGTCATGGCTAATTGTTAATATTTTACAAATCCTCTATATTTTTGAAAAGACTAATTAACCTTTAACTTTAACATACATACATATACATATACATAAATACTACATACATACATAGATACATAAATACTACATACATGTATGTATCTATGTATCTCCTACTTATTTTTTATAATTTAATTATTATATAAGCGAAACATATATAAGCCTATGAAAAGACACCAATAGCTTTGTATTGAAGTGCCATTTCAGCCCTATATTTGATATGTTCCCTAAAGGACCCAAAAAATAATTTATATTAATTAAAAATTTCAAAACGTTTAAGTATTATTAAAAACTTTAAAATTTTGAAAAGTTTATTAATATAAATCATAAATACCTATCGGATAAGTCATAGTTTACCCATTCAACTCGTGTGGAAAGACTCTTTGCCCATGGTGACAATAGTCCATGTCCATATACTATTGCCGGACCTTTAAACCGGTCCCCGGGCCGCCTTTAACCCCGCACTTCCACGTTCCACGAGCTGAATGGGAAACCGTTCTCCCCCTACCCCCATAAGCATACTAGCTATATGTAAATTTGTAGGCAGCGATTTTACAATTATCTTGCCGACTCTTAATTCTGAGGAAGAATGACTGATGTATACATCAGTCTATGTATAAATCGAGTTTTATGTGTAAAAATGCACATTTTTATTAAAAAGGATATTCCTAAACAAAGAATTAACTTTAAATAAATGAATAGTTTAAGATAATATGAAGATGCATTAACATTGTTTTGATTACCACTAGCTCGTATATTTATATTTGTATTAAGGTATATGTATTAGGTATATATATGTATTAATATGTATTAATTTATATAAGCATTATGCCATTAATTGCTTATGGCATTTGAATTTTATGCCAATGAATCTTTGTGCCATATAAGCATTATGCCGTTAAATACGTAGGCCATAAGATTCTAATGCCATAAGATACCTAGACCATAAGATACTTATGCCATAAGATACCTATGCCATAATATACTTATGCCATAAGATACCAAGGCCATAAGATACTTAGGCCAATACAATTATGCCAATGTTTACCTATGCCAATACATATTATGCCATACTTTGATGTTCCCGCGGCTATGAAGGAAAAGAGATTGAAATGGGCACAAAAATACAGACGCTGGAAAGATGATGGGGACGATGTCGTTTGGAGCGACGAGTCACCATTCTTGGTTTTTGAATGAAATACAGGATTAAGAGTTATTCGAAAAAAGGTGTTTAAATTTTCCGCTTTGCTTTTGGCTAATTAGTAATTTGCTTAAATAAATATCACGCTTTTGGCTTAAATTTCTTATTGCATTTTAGGATGAGGCCTTCGTTCACGAGTGCGTTAATCGTAAGGTAAAATACCCCAAAATGCCTGGGGTCTGGTCTGGGGATGCATGAGCAGTAGAGGAGTCGGACATATAAAATTCATTGACAGGACAATTAAACAAAAGGATTATCAAGACATTCTTCAGTCTCATCTCCTTCCTTCAATACAAAGGCTTGTTCCAAATGGGAATTTTACATTCCAACAGGATGGAGCACACAGCGAAAACGACAAAACAGTGGTTGAGAGATAAAAATATCAACGTTATGAATTCGCCGCCAAGCTCCCCGGATATGAACGTAATCGAAACTCTGTGGGGTATTTTTAAAAAGCCGGTAAGAAATGAAAATCCTTCCAATATTCAAGATTTGAAAAGGATCTTGCAGGAAAAATGGGATAAAATTACACCTGAAACGTGTAAACGCTTAGTTTCCTCCATGCCTCTAAGAGTTAAAGAGCTGATTAGGGTTAAAGACGATGTAACTAAATATCAATGTTTTTTCAGTTATAATTTTATTTATCTTATTTCTTATAGTTAAACTATATTGTTAATTGAATAAAACAAAATTAAAGTTCATAATACTTTTAAATTCTTTAATAAAAGGAAAGGAAACTAGTTGTGCCAAGGCTATTGCACTAGGGATGTATAATAAAGATTTGCATATTCAGTAAAAGGGGTAAAACCAAAGTAATGTCTTTATAAGCATTTAAGCGCAATAAATCAAAAGTATTGAAAGTAAAATATGTTAAATGTTGAATTATATGAGCCGAAGTTTGACATTTGTTGGAGGAGGAAATTTCTTTAATGGGATCTTTGCGGTATTGTGAAGAAGGCTTGAAATGATGGGTATAATTAAGACTTTGTCTCTCACAAACATACCTTTAAAGACCTCTGAGGCTGTAATTAAGGAGACCCATAAATTAAATACAAATGTGGTTAAGTCCAAAGAACATTTTCTATTCATTCAAACCCTTTAAAGATCCCATTAGGAAATTTTTGTATTAATAAAATTAAATCATTAAAATGTTCAATTCCTCTTATAACACAAACTTATAAGTTTTCACTAAATTATTTTTATTATTAGACTCACATTAAAATTGGCAGTAAGAAAGTGTAATGGAAATTTGTAACTTTTCCATCTTAGGTAATTTGGAGTAATTTGAGTTGTGTGATTAACTTTTGAGGCCCACCTTGGATGCCTCTTTTTTTCTACCGCCGTCAATCCTTTTAAATCTTCATCCCCCCGTTTCCGATAATTAAGTTAATCGTGGCATTAACAATAATTGGTTTCATTCTATTCCACCGGACTTTTATTTCCTCCTTCACAAAAAGGGAGTAGTTGATGAGAGAAAGGAAGGGCCAAATATTGTCCTCTAGACGAGTAAAAAACTCATAAAAAAACCAACGACACGAGGTCTCTTCCTCTGACAATAAATACAGAGATAGGTGAATTCATACTCACTATTGTTTTTATGATCTCGTGCCTTAATTTCGTATGTGAATGGAAGGGCGAATATTGTCGTGAAATGGAAAACCTTAGGAATTGGATTGGAGAGGAAGAGAGAGAGATGTCTTATAAGAGCTAAATGTATAATGCGGACGATGGGGATCCTTTTGGTCTCCCAAGGGAGATCTTACGTTTTGAACAATCTTTCCCTCACTTCCCACACGATCCCATTGATCAGCTCTCAAAATTTCATACACATTTTTATGGCACATCGGCACATTTCCCACCTTCACTTCACAATTCCAAAACATTTTTTCAATACTCAAAAAAGCTCGATGTGGAATAAATTCCCAATTGGCCTTTGCTATTCTTTTCTCTCTTTCCGATTCAAAATGTAGTATGGAAAAGACAAATATTCTTTCAATCTCTTTTTTATGGAACATTCAAATCCTTTTTTTGATTTTCACCCCGCTGTCCTTCATATTTAATATTATGATTTGATACATTGAATCAAAGCAATATAAATAAATAAGCTACATAAATGTATTGTATTACATACATATTGTATGGTATTGTATTGTATACTTTATATATGTAAATTGATATTTAAATAGTATTATGAAAAATAAATAGTAATATGTATATTGTATATTTAATAATTGTTATTTGTATATGGGATAATAAAAATATTTAAGATGTGAATCTATTAAACGTAGGAGGAAAGTCATAAGAAGAGGTTCAGATTTCCATTTGAGCCTTCAAATCATTTGGCAATAATTTTCCCACAAGATACAAAGTATTTGATATTTGAAAATGGGTTTCTTACGATCACGATTTGAACCAACTGACATGAGATTGAAGTTGATTGATTGAATTCTAAATGCTGTGGGATGGAAACAATTTATGTATTTTTATGACTAGCTTCAATTGGATTAAACTCTTCAATTGTTCATTGTGTATTTCTCCTGTTATTTGAATTGAATTGTTGAGAAATCCCAATTACTCTTCATTCACTTACAAGATAAGGTGAGTCCAATTACTTAAAACAAAGATGATTCTAAATAATGATCTTTTTTCAATCTCCTTTGTCTTCCCTCTCTATAAGATGTCACGAGAAGATTCATTCATTCTTATCATATGATTCATATGAGAGTGGTCGTGTAAATCTGATCAAGTTCTTTGGTGTAATTGTAAGTTATTGAAATGTAACGGGTTGTTTGATGTTTCTCTCCAGAAGTGAAAAGTGGTAATATATAAATAAATAATGCCTTCTTGGGAGAGGAGCGAAGGGAGTTAATGGAGGCACATAAAGGGATGGTATTAGCCAAGAAAGTAAACTGGATTAAAGTGATTCTGATGAATTCTTTTCTTTATTAAAAGAGCGTGAGTGCAGAGCTGAGACTGATTTGTATTCCAGCCCTGTGGAGAAACTCATTTGTTATTCCAACGGAACCCTCGCCCTCTAAACCCCGTAAATCCATATACACACAGTCGAGTACGAATGAGACTAATCAATAACTTGGATTCAATCATTAAAACAAGTTAAAGACTCTCAATAACTATTTCAAATATGAATGAATAAATCGGAAAATAAAGAGGCCGAAAATCCAGAAGGTTTTTCAAATTCATATTTTCATTTCCTGTCCATTCTTTAAGGTTTCAATTATCAAATACTTATTTAAGAATTATAACTAATTTCAATTATACAATTATTCAATTATAACAAATTTAATTTCGTTATTTCAATGTTATACTCCTATCTACTCCTACTTACATATATCTAATATTTAAAAAAAATTCTCATTTTACAGAGATGAATGTTTTAATTTTTTTAATAATTTTGTTTTATTCTTACAAATTACAAATAATTGTAAATTATTAATATTGAGATTTTAAACGTAAGGAAAAATTATTATTTTTAGTTAGGTAATTGCAATTTCTTTAAACATTTTGAATTTTTAATTAAATGGAAATTTGAGTTATTTGAACCAGTCTTGTGAAAGTACAAAATGAAGTTATTAAAATTTGACTTGTTTGAGCATAATAGAATGAAAACATCATTTCTTTTCAACGACGCACTGTTTTTTGTGTTTCATATACCATTTATATAATACACATATTGTATATTACCATTGGTGATTGACTCATTTTGGTTCTCTTGACGTGTGTGTGTGAAAGTGGAGGAAATGGGAATTTTGAAGTCTATGAAGATACATGTAGTTTTAATAGGCTGAGGACGTGTAGAGCCGGAAGGGAGAGAATTGAGATTCTGGTCGATGATTATAAAAGGGACCCAACGGAGAGAGTCGTGAAGATGAGACGGGGAGGAAATGGAACTTGCAAATTCACTCATTTGCATTTCTTTGCCTCAATCCTCTTTCTTTCCACACTGGAAGACTCTTCCCCTTATTGGCAACCTTTTCAATTCTCAAAACTTCTCATCTTCATTTTGAAATCCTCTTTGTAAGAACAAAATCGTTCTCATTTTCTCCTTCTTTCTCCCTTCCATTCCGAGCACAATGGAAGCTATATGCTTTCTCTCATTCAAACCACTCACTTTTTCATACACTCTGTTTCATATAAAATTCCTTATAAATTTAAATAGTAAGCTGACAAGTTCTTATATAAAGTAATAGTAAATATATGTAGTTAGATAGCCAACTTAAGTTTGTAAAGAATCCTAATGGTAAATAGTTGAAATTGAATAAAGAAGGATTTGAGAAAGAAAGATGAACCATTTATTATTCGGCTTATATCATACATTTTAAATATCATATAGGTAATATATGCATTATATGCTTAATAGACCAAGTTGAGTGGGATTGGTGAGTGTATTAAAATAGTAAAATAGTTTTCTTCACATCAACTTACCGCGTGTCACCGAATTCCATACTTTGTAAATTGCTTATCATTTATCATGTTATATAATCTATCATCATCCCCTCTCCATTTCTCCCTATTCCCTTACCCAATTATAGATGCATCAAAATGTCCCATTTACCAATTACATTGTCAATCTTAATTTCCTATTCATTCCCTCTCCTACTCAATTTCCTATTGGAATTTATATTGGAATTTCCTACTCAAAATCATTTCTCATTTTTATACTTCAAAAAATTAATATAGAGTGCTATTGTAGTTTACAATATAATATATTCTAATATAATAGTATTTATAATAAAGTATGTGTTCTGAATTATGTATGTCTATGTATGTATCTTTAATAAGATTTCATGTTCATAATTTAATTAAGCTTTGTATTTTAAGTATATGAAAGTTGTCAGTGATTTTATAGTTTTATGATGTGAATTAAAGAGATTTTAATCCTTTTTATTAAATATAGAATTTCCTTACGACCATTTATTTTTAATTCTTGCGTGTTTATTTCCTAACCACTTAGGTAAATACCTATACAATATAAGTGTATAAATATATATTAATAATATGCATAGGATACGTTACAATAATGAAGTATTACATATATATTGTACTATATTTAAATATTACTATATTATATATTACATTAGACTCGAGATTTGGATATTAATGCAGGTGTACATAAGTACAAGTGAAGAATTAAATAAAGCACTTATAGTATTTATGTAAGTATACATATATGGTATTTGTAGAATGTATTTAGATATTCCATGTATGTTACTTCATTGAGATTTTATAGCGCTCATTAAATTAATCTTAAGTTTGTTAAATAATAAAATGGTTTTTTTGTTCCTGCACGCATTTCCGGCGACTGTAAAACGTTCCAATTTTAGTAATAGGAGAAATATCCGAGGGATTTTGTGAATTGTAAAGGAATGCTGATTTGGTTTTATGAACTTTTAAGCTCCGGAGCTTAGGAATGAATATAATTCTTAACTTAATGACTTGTGCGTTAAGGGAATCAAGTGGTTAGTCGATATTTATTCCAATGTGGTGGGTTTAATCTCAACAGGAAGATAAATAAGGATTCTTTGGCGAAGATAAGTGGAGACATGAAGGGACCGCGATAAATGTTTCCACAGGCTTACCAATTTTCATCGACCCAAAGATCACTCAGATACCACTGGGATTTACCAACACATTTTTCAATACAAACTTGATCAATCTGCATATATTACATATATCTATATTTATAAGATAAATTGCATATCCAGTACATTCTTATTAGCTATACAATATATTTATTCCCACTAATATTAAGACATATATTGAATCTATCTATCATCATTTTTTTCTGTTCAAATGTTTTCAAAATGGACTATTTTTACAAATGCGTGTAAAAATGTTCCTATACTTATCAATCACAATTTCACAATTTTCATTCATTGCGTATACATAGCATATATGCATTATCATATACCTATTAAATAATAAATGGAATTGATTTCTTATAAGGAGTTTGGTTATATCGATCAACTAAAAGTATTACTACCAAGTAAAGTATCTCTAGCTATATTGGTATAACTTTATAATTCGCCGCTTTGAAGTTAATTTTGAAGGCTGCGAACACGAGGGTCATTTTGAAAAAGAATTTGAAAAGGTCAAGTGTCCTCATTGAAGGAAATGGACCTTGAGAATGTTACATTTATCTAAATGACCATTCCAATACGCCTTTATTTCCCCAATGAGGCAGAGGATTCGGTTAAAGGACATTGAAGACATCGATGAAATGAATTGAATTCCTTTGGTCACTTGACCTTTAAATCTCTTTATCAATTTGGTCCTGAACAAAGCTGTGAATTTTCCTTGTTATCTTTTGATTCCTCACCGAATAGCCGGAAGGAGATGAGAATTTCACTCAAATTCCTCCAACCGGCCCATGCGGTTCAAAGCTCTATCCAAAATCAAACTTCCACAAGTGTGGAAATCACCCCGAATGAGTTGATTGAAAAAGATTCACCGGATCTCAAAGTGCAATCGAATTCCTTTCTTTCATCTTCCCCTTCCCATCCAATTGGGAGGAAATTATCAAAAACCTACAAAGCCTTCAAAGTTGGAATTAATTGGAAATGTGTGAATTGGGGAATATTGGAAATCTTAATTGGGGCTGAGTTCGTTATTTTCCATTTTAATTGAACGCCCAAGGACTCCTCTTTTATAAATATCACACATACAGAAAGAAGAGGAGACAAAAATATTTGAGAGACTTTTTGACTAATCGCCAATTTCACCCTTAAATTCTCATTTGGACTTTCATTTAACTGAGGGTTGGAAAAGTCTCACTCACAGTGAAATGCTCACTAATTGGATCATAATTTAATACTAAAAGTTTCATTCAGTTTTTTTCTTCATTCAACGCCTTTCACATTTTCATCCTCAAAGTTGAAATTGAGTTGAGTAATTGGATTTTCTTTAATGCATCCCCCAAATCCCTGTCATCTTCATATGTATCTACATATAATATATCTGTACATATGAAACCTTATTTTTCCAACCCTTTTCAAATATATGGAATAAGAGATACATGTCCTTAATTACAATATCCATTAATAAATATTTAGATGGGAGCTCTTTTCCTAATCTACTTACCACGTTCAGAGACGCTGATTCACGTCGACTTTCAAACCCCAAATATATCACATTTGCATAAGATGACCGAGGGTATTAAATCCGAGAGCTTTCCCCCCTTTATGCTCAAATTCGAATAAAGTCAAAAAGCATCTCATTAACCCAAATTTTGAGAATTTCTACTTTGATAAGCTAAAATATACACATTTTCATGGTTTTTATCTCTCAGCCTCCTCGTAAGATCCTCAGCTTAATGAAACCAGTCGTTTTTTACGAACCAAATTTATAAGCAATTGCCTTTGCCTTTACTACAATATTATAAGATATGGACCTTTACCAGTTTGGAGATTCTTTCTTACTTAACGATCTTCTTGTTTAATAACAATGTGACATAATTGATTCCAACAGAATCACCCTTTAGTCAACATTTAAAGATAAGACTGATTTAAACACCAAACATAATCAAAGTAAATGAAAAAAGCTCTTAAATCTCTTCAAATTTATGACTGAAGAAATTTTATTATTATGTAGCTTAAGTGTCTAATTCTTTTAGTTATGTACTCTCTATTAGGGATGTCTTATTTTGGTTTATCGTTTACCGATAAAAATTGAGTCGATAAATCGAGAAATTCGATAAATTATCAAATGCAAAATTCAATAAGATTTACTGGGATTTATCGAGATTTTGGGGAATTTTTTGATTAAAAACATGATTTAATAAAAAATCTTTAATTTAGATTATTCTATAAGTCCAAATAACCAATGTATTTATCAATTTTTAGTTATAATATAAATGAAAAATATATTTGAAACAAGGCGAGCAGATTGTTAAAATATTTAAATTTAATTAATCATAATTTTTTAATTAAAATATGATTTTTTGACACCTCATTAATAGATAATGCCATATTTTAAATTTAAAATCATAATTAATAACTTTTTTCAATTTTTCCATATAGATATATCGGTTTTTTATCGATTAATCGGTAAATGGAATTTCGATTTATCGTTTATCGGTATTTATATTTTTATCGAAACTGATATCCCTACTCTCTATATGAAAAATAATGTTCTATATTTCATTTTACAAATACAAATACAATAATATACATAGTTTACACAGATATAATAACTAATTAATTTCTTAAAATAATACCTTTATACCATATATGAAATATCGTATTGTAGCGTAAAATACGTATGAAGTATACGCTATTATACCTATTACCATACGTAATATTTACTATATTTTATTTATAAAATTCAATATTAGTACAGTAGATATAATGGATTATTATCAGTATTATGTGTATGGTAGCTATGGGATAAAAAACGGAGTTGCTGACCAAGTTCATTCATAATTTAGTTGGCTTAGACAGTGAGACGAAAATTTAATGTCAAGATTAGGGAACATTCATTGAGAAGAATTATGTACACGACAAATATTTATATATGTATGAGTTTATATGAATGTGTACAATGATGGTGTAATTCACATTCTCATCTCCATCTTCCCCTCTTTGTCCACCCAAACCCAAATGATAAATTGATCATCAAAGATCCCTCTTGTATTTCTACAGGAGCAAATGGAGGGGATATTTCCTTATCTAATCGACACTTGATGGATCGTTTTGGGCACCAAGGGACAAGAGTCTGCATTTAGAATACAATATGCTTTTTATTATATACCTACATGCTTATATGTATTTATGTTGTATACTGAGTAGTAGTATAGTAGACATGTTTATATAGTATATATTGTAAATATAAAATTTTGCATCTATCAATATTATTCATGTTTAGTTAAAAATTATATGTAATGGATATCTTTATAAAACTTTATCGCTTATAAAAGGATTTTCTTTCCCTTAAAATAAATTTTGACTTTTATAAAGAAAGAAAAAGTTTTAATCTTTTCCTACCAGTCTTTATTTAAAGATTCTCAAGGCGGATTGAACCAATTTTCCAATTTCCTCATTTTCAATTTCTGAAAATCTCCGCCGTTCCTCAGAGACGGAGAAGAAGCTTATTCTTTCAAAACACTGGTTATACTAAGAAATATACTATTAGTTATATCTCGGAACTAATTTGAGTCTCCACTCGGGACTCGGATTGATGAAAGGGGGAATATTGTAAGAGAGTGAAAGTGGGGCTTTTCTTGCAAGGGGATTTCAATCCCCGTTAGATTTCTTATTATTATGCATAAGGACCAACCTCCCTCATCTTCCCACAAATCTTTAAAAGGGCCTTCTCAATCGTTTTATATTACAAAATGGACTACAATGGAAATAAACCAACCAAAGATATTTCAACCATTCTTTTCCAGACTTTAACATTCAAAAATACTCAAAATTTGCCTTTATCGATTAATAACTCGACCACGGTAAGCTTTTGGGAAAAAATGACTATACAGAAGGGAACAATTAATTTAGAATCAAATAGCATTATTATTTTCCGCCCTTTGACCCTTTAAAGGGTCAAAGACTTTCACAAATAGAGATTAATCTACATAGTTTATTTATTATTTTTTTATTTAGATATATGGCAAATAATTTAGTAAAAGTAATTGGTAGAATAAATACAGAATTCACTATCTAAAAACCTCTTTATTTTTTTCCTCAATTCATTTCCCATCCAATTTTCCATCGAAGAAGTGAAGTGAATGGAAAAGAGATAAAAGGAATTGTTTCGGAACTCCAACGGGTCGTTTAGTCCAAGTTTGTTCTCGGATTAAAGTCAGTGGTTAATCAGAGTCTGTCTATTATGCTCATTTTGGAGTATACTGACATTGGAGAATTGTTTTCTTATGGGTCGAGGAACCGCAACAGCTCCTGGCCCCAATCCTTTCACGTCTCATCAATTAAATCCTTTCCAAGGTCCAAATCGGAGAAAATCCATCCTAAACTTAAAACAAGACCTTTTATACACAGATAACATCTAACTTACCCTTAGTTAAGTTACTTAGATATGTTACATATACATTCTTATGCTTTTCAACCGTGGAGAAGATTCTGCTCAATTACAATCACAATTTCCTTCTCAATTTCAAACCCTTTTAAGACAATTGAATCAAATTGAATTTTTCCTCTTTCCTTCCTATTATTTACAACCAATTACTTACGCCACTTCATCAATTAATATTAATTTATATTTCACCATGTAAGGTATTCATTAGAGAAAATAGCTCCATCAAATGGAATTTATAAGATAAACAAAGTCCTTTACTTAACAATTAAGTTAAACGAACAATAAAGCACATTAAAATAAAAACCTTTTGTTGGCTCTTACATTTTTATCTATAGTATGTATTAAATACCATATATATGTATGGCATAAATACCTATGGCATATGCCTAATTTTATTATGTAAATAACAGTAGTTGTATTACTGCTAATAATTAAGGTTTCTAAACACTCCTTCAATTTTATTAAAGGGGATAGGATAAATATTGATGGGAGCAGAAAGAGGCGGTTCAGGATAATCACAACAGAGACCAATTTGCAAAAACGTGAAGATGGGAATTTAAAAAAAATCGGCTCGCCTTCTTAATTTGTTTTTGTTTTTTGAAGGAGGTGGAAACTCCCACACCCACCGTCCGTCACAAGGAGTGCAAATGAATGTTAAGGAGAGCTTTGGGTGGCCTTTGGGCTTCATCATCTTCCTCACGAACCTTTTAACCGCCAACATGAGTTTTTAATACCAAGTTATAATATGGCCATTCCGGAATATGAATTCATACATTGAGAGAAAACCTGGGTAATTTATGTGGCTGTGAGAAGATTAGATTAAGGAATGAATAGAAGAAGCCGTTGAATTCTCTCTTGAATTAATGAAACGCCTTTTCAACATACAAACACTGGATTAATTCGAATTCTTCAAACAAACAAAGACCTTTAGAATGCATTTTCCTTCAAGCATTTTTTATTCATGAACTCTCTAACCTTTTGTTACTATAACACACAAAATTTATTTATTTATTTATTTATTAAACATCCAAACTCAGATTCATCAAATCACCTGTCAAATCTGTAAAATATAACAAATTCATGGTGCCTGATATGAAAATCATATATCATTATTATAGTATGTATATTGTACTCGTTTTGTCCAATACAATATAATATATGTATATTATATTAAGTATGTATATACCATACATACATACTTAAAGGTATAATATCAATTATTAAATAAATATTAAACTTGGATTAAGATTTGTTTGGGTTTTGGCGGAAATGTTCGTGTCTTATTTGATAATTCGATGAGGATATCCGACCATGCGTGTGTGTTTAATGCAGATCATAAATAGTTTATTAACATAATATTTCCCCTTAAGGCTCGAGCTCTGCCCTGTGAACAAAACATTAAAAATTGAAATGACCAGGACGAGACAAGTAGAGGTGAAGATGAGTGATTGTAATTGGAGAAAGAACCGCCTTTAAACGTCGCCGTGAATTGGGAACCGTTGGAAGGAATTCACATCTGCATAGTTAAAAACTCAAAATGTGCTTTTCATGATTCAGAGATTAAAGAGAAATAAGGAAAATAATAAATGTTGGTTTTCACCTATAATCTTTACTACGCTACCTATACTGTATACTATATATTGTATGTACTTACTTAAATATTCTATGGGTATTTACAACAACGCGTGGTTGGATTGAAGGTGTGGAGGTTGAAAACCACTGAGATTGTGGAATTCATAAATAGCCAATAATTCTCTCACCAGCCACCACGGAAGGTCCGCTGTTGGGCATGGGAGTTTAATGAGAGTAATGGAGATTCACTCATGGGGAGGATTTGGCCCATAATCATCCTCATATAATAATAGTAAACCCTGACGGCCAATGAATCTCCCATTATTCCCTACACCATATATACTTACTATATAAATATCTCAAGAGTTGAAAGATGCGTAAGATACGTGAAGGGATGTACAGCATGTAAGTATATTAGTATAGGAAAGCGAGTAAAATGTTTTTTCTCTCTCGTTTGCATACTTAACTCGCTAATTCAAATAAGAATTACGAGCAATTGTCCAAGTAAGCTAGTAATAAATAGTAATATGGAAAAGTATACCTTCTCCATTTCAACATTCTTCCTTGCTATTCAAAACCAAGTTTTTTTCAACATCAATAACGAAATGTACACGGAATTTGCACATGCTACTTATACATTCATAGAGTATACATATAAGATACCATACAGTGTATGGTACTTGGGTAATTAAGTATGCATAAAATATATAGTAATATGTAAATACAAATATGTAATTATACATAAATATTATTGTCACATTACAAGTAAATACGTATTATAATATAAGATAGCCATTTTTCTTTTCTTTTTCCTTGTGGGATATAGCGTACATATTGTATATGAATTATATAGTATGTATTTAGTATTTCATATTATGTATACATCACTTGTATGATTTTCTTACCTGAAATAAATATAAGGATACAATGTACCTTAGTAAATGTACACTTATGAAGTATATTTAATGGAGGGATTTGGCGGATGATTGATTAACTCGATAGATCCTTTTTTGCATTTTGCGGAGGGAGCGGCAAAGGTTGGTTGAATCCAAAGTGAATCACCCACCTTGTCCACTCACCTGTCCCTCAAGTTCCCAGCTTGAGGTTTGGAAATCCATTGAGACCAATCCCGCCACATTCACCACCTTCAACCAGAATGGAGAAAATATGTGCAATATTTCACTCCGCACAGGCCGACGGATGAGCCATAATTATTTTCCACTCGACTCAATTTCCCAACCCCGAGATACTTCAACCAAATTCCATTTGAAAAACCCTCATAGTTACACATAGTTAAGTATATGTTATATAATGTGTTTTTCCATTGTCCATCCTAACAAATTCCAGGAGTAGATTTATTATAAAAAGGTTTATCAGGATCGTATGGCGGATCAGCGTGTATTAGATATTCATATTATGTTGCTTTCTGGAATGTAAACCAAATGGTGAATGGATAAGCCCGGGATAAACTGAATAATCGGAATTTTGCAGAGGATAAAATATGAAGTCTGTCAAAGAGCCGTTTTTGTGTAATTGATAGGGATTGGAAAATGGGTTGGGAGTTTGAAGGTGAAGATTGGGACTCTTTTATAATAAATAGCCGAGGAATTCAATTTAAACGGAGAGTTGATGCGATGTTTAGTTTCATTCTTTCTCTCTTCGCTCTCTTAAGCCCCGTTTGTAAATTGAGAGTGGAAAAAGGTGTTCAGAGAATGTGGAGATCTCTTTGTGGAAATGGACGGGAAGAAATAGATTGGAAGAAGTCACGGTTCGCTTCTTTAACTCCCTCATTCAAGAAACCTCTCGGTTGAACCACATGGAACACTCGGAGAGTAAAATGAAGTTGAGAGAAGTTTGAAGCTCTTAAGACATCAAGATTGAACTTTTATCTCAACCCTTCAATCTTTTTCTCATTTGCAATATCCTCCCTCATCTCTGTCTTAATGTTAGAGAAAATGGCAGTGAGATATATGAAACTTGGATTTATTATTTACTCATTTGAATAAATATTTTAAAATTTTAATTCCTCGTTTCATATACATAAAATAAAATGACTAATATTTATAAATTTCTAATTGCCAATTATAAATACTTTAATTGTTTTTTACATTAATTTCTTTACATTTATCTTAATGTCATTATAGTAATAAGACTATTAAAGTAAGGATAAGTATAGCATAAAAGAAGTGCAGTATTGTATTTCGTATTGCAAAAATGATTAAAGTAATTAGAGGCACAGAGTGTTATATATTTTAACTATTGTGATTTACTCACTTTCAGTCATGATACTAAAAAAATTAATTGGAATTACTTATCTTATACTTACAGTACAAGTGTCAATGTAAATAAATTGAAATCAATTAAATTTTGAAAAACTTTTATTTAAATGTATGTGAGAATCAAGGGGGATTTGTTTCCGTCTTTAGTTTTATAAGGCTGTTGACCGTCGAAAGCGTTTCATCTCTTTTCCCTTTCTCAGACTTCAATGGGAAGTTGAAGTCAAAGAGATTGAAAGTGATGCAGAAACAGGAAGAAATTACCAGCTCAAGTGGATAGTTCAGTTTTTCGGGAAGAAATTCATGGAAGAATTAAGGAAGTCGCAAAATCCCCGTCCCTTCACTTTTATTCTTCTCAAACCCGTCCAAGAACACAAATGATGAGGGTCATAAATTGAACACAATTTCAAAATCTTCACATTACTTCCGAATGACTTAAAACAAGCTTGGAAATGATGGTAGAATTAAAATCACCATTTGTTCGTTATTTTGATTCCCCATACTTAATATTAGATAAAATGAACAATATTAATATTACTAATTGTATTCATTTCTACATATAATAATATTTATTATCTTTACATTATAACATAATTAAAAGTGCGATAATAAATAGTTAATTAATTCATTGTGGTAATAATCCATTTGGTAAGAAAGTAAGAAAAATGACATTTCATCCACAATGCATCTATGTAGATATGTAAACCGACTATAGGAAGAGTTATGTGAATAAAATAATAAATTGGGGCTGAGAATCCTGAGAGAATAAATGAGGGCAAAGATAAAAGGAGAGTTTGATCTGTGAAAGAAAGGGGAAATCAAAATGGGCAAGGTGGGAGTGGAAGAATGAAGAGCTCGAGGAGGATGGAGGGGATCATAAAACATTTTATTTCCGTTTTCCTCTGCTCTCCTGCCCTTTCAAGACCCTTCAAACGAGAATCCGCTCTTTGCCCCTCTTCACACACCCCATATACACCATATATATTATATTTGATCCATGAAGCTCATCTTCCAACTCCAGCCCTCTGAGTGATATTCTGATGAGAGGAGGGTGAAATAAAAATCTTTTATATATTGCTTTTCCCTCCTCCTCCTCCGACCCTCATGGGGACGCCTCAATGAGGAATACACATACTCATATACGCACATATAATATATATGGTATATCAAACCCCGGTTTCCTCGTCAAGATCATGGGGGGGAATTACAAATTTTACTGCACCAATCGCCCAAGAACCAAACCTTATAAATATAAGTGTACTTGTATGTATCTCTGTAATCTATGTATGGTATATCTTACCATATGTACTAACATGTTATATTAAGTTATAAATATTAAGTGTATAGTATATAAAGAAGGAATATATTCATATAATAGAGCACTTTTATAGTCGCATATATTGTATATGGGGATCTTAATAGGAAAACTTAGGTAATGGGAGTGAAGTTACTCACAATGGGATGTTTAAGATGCTTAATAAAGGAGTTTTATATGAAGTGTAAGTAAGTTGTTGAAATGAATCTCCTTTGATTCCTCATTCCAATAGTTTCTTTCCCAGCTTCATTTTAATTTACAGAAATTTCATTACGAGACAAATTGAGCTAACGATCAATTCAACTTTCTTTCAACAAAAGGCTTAGAAAGAGTCTTTTTTATTTAGTAGTGATATCCATGTTTATGGTTAGTGCTTTGATTTATGTTCATTTAGTTAAATTTTATTAAAAAATATATGAAAATTTCAAAGTATTTGGTCATTTTGGATTGGTCCAATTGGTTGTTTTCCAAATTTGGCCAACTCCTCAAATTGTGTGTGGGAGTAATTGGAGTAATACGAGAAAGTATTTTATATTTAAACTTAAGTTGTTAATTACAAAGAGAGCCGCCACTTGGTTCTCCGAGTGATGGGAAGAGAAAACTTATTTCATTATCTTGGCTCCAACAAGAGCAAATTTCGTCCTCAACTCACAAAGACTTTGTAAACAGGTAATGAAAAATTAATTACCAAAAATTATTCTTGCTAAACTAAGTAAGGGATAAGTGGGGAGAGAAATAATATTTCCTGAAATATGAACAAAGTTTCTCCTCTCATATTTAATGGACCTGCGGAGGAAATGGTTATGAGATCGGATTTATTTTATACTCACAAAACTTCTTGACTCCTCATCAAAGGAACTTTACACAAAACCTTCCTTCATTCTCAATTGTCCCCTTACCATGAAATTGAAATCCCTTTAAAACTTACATATGAAATTGATTGATAACAAAGAAAGAATTTTTAAATCTCCCAAAAACGTCAATTTTCCAATTGTCCGTATAACTTGTAGTTATTCATGGTTTATAATATTTGTACTGTATGTACCATACCTATATATAATCTCTTGGTTCTTATATTCTCTTATAAGTATTAAGTCATCAATCCCAAATATAACTGTATTTGCATGTTAAACATTGTTGAATATGCAATCCATACAATATACCATATTATGTATCATACATAGGTATACAATATGTAGTGAGTATAGGCAGAATATATACCTGTACAGTATAGCAATATGGTTGCTCATTTACATATTTAAGATTGAATAGGGGAAGTGAAATAACTCTGAAACCAATTCGCCACCAGAGGATCCAATTTAATTTAATTTCTCTTTTCAAATGCATAAGTATATACTATAGGTATATTTATTACTTTCAAATAGAATCATTTGATTGTTTCCCATAATTTAAATTTCCTTTCTATAAATGAATTTTCCTTTTCTGCCCTTTTCCTAATCAAATATTCCACTCTACAATGCTCAATTATGAATTTCCCATCTATGAACTCTATATTTATGCAAAGGAGCTCAAATTGAGAGATTTCAATAGAATGATTTCTAAATATATTCATTAATTAAAAAGGAAGCTTCCTATCAATCACACAAAACATTTCCTGGACCTACACTATTGAACATACTTAAAGTTAGATAAGTAATTATATGTTCTAGGCTGTAGTTACTTAATAGCATTATTACAATACTTGCATGTGTTGTTGTTTAAAGAATAAGCAAAGGATAAGATAGGGAGCACATCAAATCAAATTCCTGTTTAAATTCCTCACTCACGTGAGGGGAACTGAGGGAGACCTTGGCGGCCTTCTATATGTGAATTCATGGAATTCATGGAGGGGAGTCAGAGTCACTAATTACTCTTGCTGGGATGTCGCTTAATTAATTCGGGGCAATTAGCCGTTTCAGAACGGAAATCTATCTTGTGGGTTGAGGTTGAGTGAGGAAGATCTCCGAACTACTCTTGCCATATCTGTTAAGGGAATCTTTCAAGTAAGAAATATACTTTATTTCCGAGACTAATAGTGGGAGATGGTCCTTACTTACTTAAGTACCTTGTTCTAATGGATCCTCAATGCATCTTCTTTATCTCTTCATCTTCTCCCACACTCACCAATGCTTAGAACCCTCAGGATAGGATCAAATACATATACTTACAACATCCATCCACATCCATCACCACTTGCAGAATCTATCACAAAATGTAATTAAAAGTTGAGCGAAATTTCTCCTAATTACTGCAAACTCCCAATTTCAATTTATTGCTATATAGAACAAGAAACAATATAAATTAGATATTTATTTAATTGTATTATTGCAAGTAATCAGGGTTGATTGCACTGATGTCAAAAACAAGTCAAAAAATTAAAAAAAGATTTATCGCATATAGGTAAATAAAACTTGTTCTTATCTTCTATGTACCATAGTACTATTAGAAAGGTATACAATATGTATATGGAAATCCAACGTCCCATAATGGCAATTTAAACCAAATTAAATGATAAGTCATTTAGCTATAGAATTATTTATTAAAGAATAATACACCCTTGATGAAAAATATGCACGTTTAATTTGTGAAATTTGAACTGATAGGAGATTTTACCTTTAGTTTTGGTACACTACGTAGTGTTTAGTCAGAAAGGTGCATGTAAGTATATAGAATATTGTATCAATTCTTTTACATATATTCGTATATTTCATACATATTTATATGTATGAATCTTTGAGCTCTCCTTTATGGCCTTTCTTAATTCATAAGGGAAATCAAAAGTTTTCCACGTTATGTTAAGAAAAGTGTTGAGCTCCGCACTTCCCTTTAATCCAATTTTGTTGAACCCCAAAGCAACCTTTGCCTTAAACTCACTTCAAGAAAATCAAGGTGGAGTGTTTAATGAACGAGATTCAAAATTATTTAAAACATCGTACATTCATCTTTCAAGAGTTTGAGTAATTAAAACCTAAAAGAGAAAATGAGTTAATTGCATTCAAAACTTTAATTTTTAGTAAAATGTTTAATATATTACAAAGCTAGAGCTAATAACTAATACGCAATGTATGAGAAATACCATAAATAAATTTTTGCATATTTATATTGTAATAAACGTATTATAAGATTACGTATTATATTTTATAAATAAGTAAATATATTTCAATGAATAAATGTGTTCTAATCGGTTTGAGAAGTGAGCCGGATTTATTTGAGTCACAGGAGTCTCGTAGCAATTATGTAAATGAAGTTCTTTATCTTTTCACTCTCAAATCCTTTCTAAGGAGAACGAGGGAGTTTCCCATAAGGAATCTTCAATTCTCGAATGTAAACTCAAACATGATATTAACAAAAGTCTATGCTTTATAAAGCATAACGGTGTGATTTTAAGACCTTAGATATTTTAAGAGGGATTTATAATATATAATATACAACTCCCATTCCGCCCCTTTTCCCTATACTTCAATATAGGACCAAAAAGGGAAGACGAGATTTCTCACTTTTTAATAATACGAAAGTTTATTCGAACATTTAACCAATTTATTCATTACATTTCTTTTTTTTATTTGGTTAAAACTCCCACTTGCGGACTTGTTTATGTTTCATTCAAACAATTTGAGATTCCATTGGGTGGAGTCGATCCAAAAATATTTAACATTTTTTAATTCTCAAATAACAATTGGATCATATGATTTGTATTTTTAGTCAACTTCTCGGTGGTCGCTTCCGTCTGGCCTTCAATTTCTTCCAAAGTGTGACCTTTGACGTTTAAAAACAATTTATGCAAAGTGGTAGACAAAAGCGATATTTTAAAACCAGAGCATACATAAATTGTGTGTACACCTAACTACCATATAACATGTATCAATATGGTATTAATGTAGATATGAAATATATTTTAAGATGGATGAGATGAACGGAGTAATTCGCATATGCTAGTTATATGAAAGGAAACACTTGTAGTTGTATAACCTTTGTAGATTTAACGTGGAGTTGAAGGGCGCATTCATTTGATTAACTCTTGGGGTTCGGTGGAGGGAACGGCGGGTATTTGTGGCTTTCATACTTGTTGTCTCCTGACATGGGCCATTATTTTTCTTTCGCCTCTTTTTCTCCTCCCCAGGAAAATATTTATGGAGGCCGTTTTTAGAACCTACGAGGATGTTTCTCTTTTAACCTCCCACTCTTCTCCCTCTTCCCATTCCGACCATATTTCTCTCATTCTCACAGACTTACAAAAAGACTCGCCAAAAATTTTGCTACAAATACAAAAACATCCTTTCCCTTTTTTTCACAAATACAACGCCCTTTTACTTTTCATGTATACTATAAACAAAGTTATGGCATGTTTTATAAATTGTTCATTTTTTTAAAGATTACATTATTAAATATTATTAACATAATAATATTTAATAATATGTTTATATTTAAAGATACTTGTACATATAGTTAAGATTATTGCATATACTATGTATATTTAAAGGTATTAGTACATATATAATTTATTATTCAAAACTGGCTTTTTTTTGTAGATTTGGGGTTTAAGTGGATGTTTAGAGCCAGCTCTTGAAACGGATTTTAACGATTTGCCGTAATGAGGAAAGTGATGGTGGGGGGATTTTCATATTAATCCATAATGGGTCATGTCCTCGAGGCAGATGGTAAGAGTTAAAAGAGCTCTTATCACTCTCTCGTCATAATAATGCGGGATCTGAAGTCCCTCATTGAGAACTCCTGGTTTAAGAGATCGTGTCGTCGCGAGGGAGAGAAAGCACTTGGCCATTTACTCCCAGGTAAAACACTTTCCCCGTTTCTCTGCCATTCTTCTTTATCTCAAACCACCGTGACAAGTAAAATGGACAAAAGGGTTGGAATTTGGAGAAAAAAACTTTCCCCCTTTCATCTTGGATCCACGTGTGATCTGTCGAAGGGGAGGGAAATGAACCAACAACCAACACGATGGTCTTCTCACGTCCCTAATTAAATGAGGGTGATCAAGTGAGATCCTGGTGGTTCCAGACCTTAAATGGAAATCTCTTCAATGTACCATTTAAAAGTGTTTGATGTTCAAATACCGACTCGGAATAATTCCAACAGGATCGGAAAGAAAGACCTTTATTTCCATTTATGTCCACAGATACGGGTTGATGAACATTGGTTCATTTACCATGTTATAATCATGTACACACAGTACACATCGAGTATATGGAGCTCAAAAGGAATTAAATGCATTTACTTCTCTCGTTCCTTTTAAATAAATCATATGGGGTGCGAGCGGGAACTCGCGGAATAATCAAATAAAATTGAGGTCATCCTAGTTAATATTAAATTACAGTTGTTTAAAATAAAGTTTTTTGATCCTTTCACATTTATTCTGATAGAGAAAAATTGTCTCTACAAAATGTGATAAAAACCAATCGTAGTTAATTTCTTAACTAAGAATCAAGATCATTCAGAAGAGAAAGGGCTTCATTTCTCTGCGGAATCTTCAAGGACAACCGAGATTAATTTCAATTATATTTGATCCGAAGCACTTCAAGTGTAAAAATTAAGTGCACATTAAACTTTTAGTAAATTATTATCCGGAGAGCAACGATCCTATTTCTTTCGAAATTTCAAGGCGTTAAGATACTAACAAAAATCTGAATCTTTTGAGAATGGCGAATGACGGCAACGAGACTCCAAAGGTCAAAAGAAAGCTGTACGACCCCAATGTCGACATAACACCCGAGGATGGAAAAGATGATAATTACAACAAATTATATCAAATGTTCTTACGAATTAATGAAAGCATGAAGGAGGGATTCAAGAAAATTGACATCAAATTGGAAGCAATCGAGCGATTTGAAAGTTAATCAGCTGTTATGAAAGAAAAAGTGATCTCCCTTGAAAGAACTGTCAGCCAACAAAATGAAATAATCTAGAAGCTCAGGGAACAAGGAGAAAACAATGACAAAGAACTCAGAAAGAAGAATCTAATTGTTAAAGGAGTACCCGAGAAAGAGCGTGAATACACAAAATCATTAATCGAACAAATTCTCCACTTAAGTGGCACGTATCCGTTCACCGAAAGTCACAGAATAGGACCAAAAAACAAAAAGGGAATAAAGTATAGTCCGCAGCTACAGGAAATCCTTAATGTTACTGATAATTCGACCATGAGCATCTTGCGGGGAAAAGGTTGAACCTTCAAAAGGGGTTGGGAGGTTTCCTCACGTTCATTGAGACAGTGTCAGTAAATGAAATTTTACTGACGATGAGGGGACACCATCAGTGATGCGCGTTAGGGATTTACAAATTATTCAATTTTGTAAGTAACATTTTTAAAATAAGAAAAATATATTTAGAAGAATAACAATACTAGTTTTAGTTTTAATTCTAAAAATTATTGTTAGTAATTATAAATATTAAGAATAAAATGTCTGTAAGGGCGAAAGCCAATCTCCGGACATTTGAATAAATACACATTCATTGATTCATATAAATCATATGGACTCTTAAGCTCATGAAACTACTGCAACCATTCCGAAAAGACCCGAATAAATATCTATATTTACTTACCCTTAAAGCCCTTAATGTTAGTACCATGGTATATATCATACACTTGTAATATACTTACCATTTACATACATATATACAGTTCATTGCTAAATATTTACCAAAGCGTAAACAACAAGCCTTTGTCTCTCTTTCCCTTTGTGCCCAATAAGCAAATGCACAAACAATATGTGTTTATTTAAAACCGGGAACAAGATCCAATATCCTTTTAATACCCCCATATAAGAGTACAGTATATATTTTTATTACAATCTTTTGTAAGCTGTTAATTAAACTTTGGATATTAACGCAGCTTAAGTACAAAAGAATAATCAACAATAAATCACTGCATTAATTGTGATTGGGATAAATGATTAATTTCTATCATTAAGATACATACTAATGTATATATTATATGTATTTACGTATTACATATGGGTCTAACGGAAATCTTTCATTGTTGTATTAAATGATCATAAGATTACATATACGTATTTAAATATGAATATTTATATGTTGGAGTTTAAAAGGATAAAAAACAGAACGTGTGGTCAATAAATTCCATTTCTCACTTTTATCTTCCCATATATCTCACATTTGTTGAGGGAAGAAGGAGTGTAAAAGAAGTATTTAAATATTTGACGAGTTACAAGGATCATTTCCACAGTCAGAAATCTCCAGCCAAATGTCATATAGTTTCTATTGGATCACAAGCTTAAATGATGTTTTCTTCTTTATATGGTGATTCGATTAGGAGCTTAAGAACCCACAAGATGTAAAGCCCTCATAAAGCATAAAAAGAATAAAAGGGGCGATAAAACTTCTTCCTCATTTCCATTTCTCTCGAGAAGGACAAAAAGGGTCCAATTCCTATGAGAAAACACGATCATCTTATTTACATCTACTGGAATGTCTCTACGGGCATGTATGGACTCACCAGGTGTGAAAATTAATTCCAAATACGTACATTGATATTTCATGTACTTATTCACTTTACCCCTAGTGATAAAAATAACGTTTTGACTCGCTGGGTAAATCTAATATTAATACATACATATATTAAGATTCGATGAATAAAAAGAATGTTAAAGGAGGAAAGACTAATTATAAGAGTAACATTCAACAATTTGCTTATATTTAATGACCGTATATTGAGTAATTGAATCTCTCGTTTAAAGTCTTCTCAGGCTTTTTTATATGAAACCTTCATTTTGAAACATGATGTGTCTTGTTTAAATGAACTCATCGAGTTCTTAAAACCCTCGCTTATCTCAAACTAAACGAAGTCTAATAGCCTCCTATTAAATTACATATCCTTTCCATTGAGAGTTTAATTAAGTAATTATGCAATTAAAGCATATTCATTCCGAATCACTCCCATGCATTTAAGTTAATATACTACCTATCTAATAGTAAATATATATTTATATAACATACATAGGTAGTATTCAGGAATGAATGTTCACATAAAGAGAAAAGCTACATTTATACAGATAGGATACATTATATGATATGCTTAAGTGTATTATATATTTCATCCCAGTTTGTTTATTTAGTCCGGGATATATGGAATATATAAAAGGCATAATTCCCTCTCCCCGCACTTGACATTCCACACTTACTAATATTTATTTTTTAGATGGAGATATTTCATGAAGTATATCTCTCTAAGTAAGAGTTATGTTGTTCGTCTGTAATGGATTTGAGAGTTTCGTGTGGAGAAGTCGCCAAGTGGGAGATTTGCAATTTGGCCGCGGTGCCATTTATGATTTTTATATCCGCCATGGAAGATGTGAACTCGGGACGTAGGCGAAGGAGTTTGTTCACACAGACAACATGATGTCTGAGATTATATTTGCAAAAGTGTTCTCCTCATTAGACCCGGCGTGAGAGTGGGATGAGTCAATTATTATTTTATGGGCTCTTGGACGGAGTTGGTAATTGAGTTAGAATGGAAACAAGGCGAGGGCCCTCACGGTCAACAACTGCACTTGTGGGGCCTCATGGTGCGGTAATTGTAATTGCAATCGGTGGATCGTATAATGGATTCACTGGGACTTGGAGTGTCGGCGAACCATGAGGTTGTAAACTATTGTCTTATTACCTTCATCTGCTCAACGGGACATTGATAGCGCGAGGGAGAAGACGATCATCATCATCACTAGATAAATATTCAACCGGATGAGTCCCATCATTTACATTTAATCACTAAATTTGAAATGATTTGAGACAAAGGGAACAAATCTCACCATCTTACAATTAGTCAAATCCTCATAAATTGATAAATATATAGGAATTCATATACCCGCATAATTTTTGTTATTATGTAATATGTATCCTATACTAGGAGGGTGCGTCCAAAATGTCCGGAACGTTGCTTTTTAATCATTTCTGAGTCTGCTTTGCTTGATAGGATGGGGCAGAATCCTGCATGAATTTCCAGTTTTTATCTTCAAAAAGGTCTTTGTTGAGTGGAAGAACAATCGGTTCAGGATATCGGACTGGTAATTCGTTGCACGAAGCTTCAAACCCTGCTCGACAAAGGGAAGTTTGGTATTCCCTCTTCAACTTACCCCAACCCAAATCATTACCGACGCTGGATGATGCTGACGAGACTTTTCTTATTGATTTTGGAATACCCTTGATAAATTTTGGGCAAATTTTATCGTTTTGCTTATTAAAGTGCGCTTCAACTGTAAAAATCTTTAAAAAGCTTGAAAATTTTGAATCAAAGTTTGAATTACACCGCGCTTTTGTTTTATGGTCACCATTTTGATTTCTGGCGTTTAATAAAAGTGGCGTGGGTGGGGGGGAGGGCCTTCATGGGGGAGCCTTCCCCATGAAGGCCGAGCGAAAGCCAAAGAAAGGTAAAAATTGGGCAAGTCGGACACTATAACAGCCTCACCTAGTATAGAGATACTATAATGCTTAGAATACAGTACAATACTGTATAGGCTACTGTCTATTGTGTATACTGTAACGTAATTATTTTTTACAAATAAATACATTGTATAAGTGTATCTACAGGGAGGGCTGTAAATGGTGCAAAATTTTTAATCTAGATTCTTTATTTTTCTACCGATTTTTCTCTCAATAATATTTGTCATACATCATATTACATGTTGATTAACTTTACTTCGTGACTTGAGCTCCATCAGCTTCAAGACAACACTGTAAACGACCTTCAACAGCTAAAACAAGCAGGATGGCAACAAGCAAAAATTTACCTCATTGTAGCGATTGACTGTTCCATTCAAGCAAAAGTTGGCCTCGTCACACCAAATGGTCCGTTGAAGGAAAGAACTGTCTGCATCCACCATGTTTAAACATGTACACATTCACGTTTTATTTGGGAGATTGAATTGACTTACACCATTAAATAACTTTTCAGCGAATGCAATTCTCATATTCTCCCCATCTTTCAATTCCTGGACATAGAATGCGTGAAAGAGTTTAAATGAAAGATCTTTCAACATTTTTCTAAGAGTTGTTTGGGGAATGTTTAGTTCCAATGAAAGTCTTCGTGTTGATGTTGGTTCGAGTGGTCGGTCTCCAAATCTTTGTCTCAACAATTGAAGATTTTCACCTGTGAGAAGGGTTTTCGGCTTTCCAGGTTTCTTCTTATTAACAATGCTTCCAGTTTCTCGGAATTTCCTCACCAACCTCATTACTGTGCTACAATTTGGAGCTATTGTAGCGAATGGCCAGCGTCGAATAACTTCTACAGCTTTTTTAACCTCAGAGAATGTTTCAATTACTTAAATTCGTTCATCTTTAAAAAGACGACGGCGGTGGTCGGCCATATTTATTTGGCAAAATGGAAAATTAGATAAAATAGAAATGCAAACTTTCTCTAAAAAAAGTCGTTTATTTATTGTTTGACAATTTCAGATTATAGTTTGATACATGCTACTTTATATCATTCTCCACCAAATGGTTATTCTTAAAGATTTTTATGTTTGATTATATTATAGGTAGTTATAAATAATCAATTAAAAAATTGCACCATATATGGCCCTCCCTGTACATTACACATGTATATTGTATATAAAATTGCATATGTATATTTTTTAACTAACGATAACCCAGATGTGAAGGGGTTTAAAAGGTTTAATTACGTTAATGCAAATTCCACATGTTTTTATGATAATGTTACACATGTTTTAATTCAACATTTTTATTAATAATTTTTACAAAATTTTCTTTTTTCAAATGCTGATAAAATCCATTTATAAATAATAACAAGTTTAAATAACTATTTAGTGAACATAAATTGAAGTGAGAGGAGTGTTGTAGTAGAAAAAAGCCTGGAGGTGATTCGAGTGAGACTCAATAATCCATTGAAAAGTTTGCCGATCACTTATGGGGAAGAAGAAATAAAGCTATCAATTACGAAAATGGGGAAAACTCTGTTGATCGAAGCTTTGGCCAAGGATGAGGATGAACAACATTGAAAGAACCGACGAACCCAGATGTTTTCATTCTCTTCATCCCTTCCTCTTTTTTTCATCCAGACTCTCCTTGGTAAAATCCAAAGAGCTGTCCGGCCTGTTTTAGGAACATGAGTTGACCGAGAAGTTTAAATGACTCTATCCATCTCATTTCATGATAAGATCCCCTTTGACGAAACAATAACAAGAATTGGCTCAATCAACTTCAGGCCTTTGTCCCTCCGTGGGACCTGACCTCTCAGATGCGCCGGATAACCTTTTTTTGTCTCTTCCAACTCAGAGCAGATTTTGAATAGGGAAATGAGGAATGGACAGGATGAGTCTTCACATGCTCAATCGGATCCTATTAGAAAGAATGTAAACATCCTTTGTGGAATGAGATTCCTTAAATGAGACTTGGGCCCATTAAACCACACGATTAAGATTCTTCTGGTTCCAAGAAGGTGGAGAGAAAACAACGCGACCTTTTCAAACTCATGGCGGAGACTTGATGGGGATTGTAATGATCATTGGAATCAAGGGGAGGAACCGGCAAACACACAATGAGATGAAAAACTTCCAAATGACATCCAACTAGCTCCAGGTGAATTGGAATTGTTTAATTTATCTTTTATGCGCTCTCCAAACGACCACGAACTCTTCTTTAATTTCTTCAATTTCATTTTATATACCTACGCTTTTTATAAACATGGAGACTTCCTCGGAGCTAAATGACATCTTTTCCCTTACAAACTCTGTTAAAACCCCTTTGGCACATTTTATAATAATTAAAAGAAGAAAACAAGGCTAATAAAAATATCTTGATTTACATACTATATTCTACCTTATTACAGAAACATTACATATTAGATTAGATATATTATATGAATTAATAGGAATGATATAAATATTTATATTTTATATAATTACATATTGTTTGATATAATATTTATTAATTATATTGGGTGAGTCGCTGAAAAAGTATTATGTAAGAAAGTTGTAAATAATGATGATAATCCTCTGCTTAACAATGACCATTATTAGGGATGATTTTGTGAAGTGAAGAATCAACTTGATTTTGTACTAGATGTCTTGAAGTCTGAAATTTATTGTTAAATGTGGTCAAATCCTTCCTGGCGGACATCAGAAGACCTCACAGAATCACACATAGAAAAATAATAAGCTTCTTTTAAGAACAAATATAGAAGAATCTTGTTTTTTTCTGCTTAAAAGGAAAAGTTGGAGATCTGGTCTTTGGAGATTATTATTATTGTGCCATTGAATGTTATGGAAGAGTGGGCCAGAATACATTTATTGCATCTCGTTTCAAAGAGTTTCCATGTCCAACTTATTCAAATTGTTGTTTAAAGTAGGTACTCAATCAAATGGTAATCTTGACAGAACAGGATTTAAATATTGAATCATGAGACTCTCAATTTATATACATTTTTACAAATAATAAATCCTTATATCATATCATATATGTATTAAATGCATTTTACACAATTGCTTTTATATATTTTAATATTACATGATGTAATACCATATGTTAACTATGCATATTATATAATATATGAATATATGGATCATTAATTTATAGTCAGGGAATATATAAGAAAAGTTTCTAAGTTGTTTCTTTTAGTAAAATTAACCCCGGAAATCAACATAATTTGTTGATGAATTAAAGTGATATTTACAATTTACACATTAATAAGTTTTAAATAGAGTGATTTATTAATTATGATGAGGAAAAATCCAGAGTCAAGAGATTCTTTTTCTCCCACATTTGTCCAATGAGTAATTTAAATACACAATTAACATATATTGCGTTTTAATAAACATATATGATGTATCTTATTTATTTATTGAATGGAATAATATTTTAAGAAATTGCAACTAGTTTCGTGCCAAATCTTAAAAAGGTAAAGTAGAAGAAAATCCTTCGAGGTGAACTAAAGGCTTTTTGCGGATCTTTGAGGTTTTATCCGTTTTATTGAAGAGAAAAAGAAGGAAATGCATTTTGGTTGTGAGATTGATTCGAGGAATTTTTAAATGCACCTGGCCTTTGGACCAAAACTTCTTCATCCCTCCCACTCAATCAAAGTGGAATTCTCCTATCTGTAATAAAAGAATGGATTGAGTCTCCTATCACTTCCCACGATGAAAACTCGATCCAAGTTCATTTGGTCGACTCACCATGGCCAAATATTGAAGAAAGAAAAAGTGACCAAAGAAAGTCCCTCGAGAATCCACGGAGCCTTTTCTCCAAAAATTCAATAGGATCGAAGAAAGAAAAATATAATACGATATTCGAGATAAGAAATATATAGACAAACATATATGATTGCTTTCATCTTTTTTAATAAAGAACCAAAATAAAATTAAGAGAAATTTGAAGAAAAAAACCACTTCCATATAAATAGAGGAAATTAAAAGTTCAAAAACTTGATGAGATTTTAAGTCTTTTAGCTTAAACTTATACAGTAATATCAATTGTATAACTAAAAGTGTATGAATTCAAAGCTTTATTTTCCTATTGATTTTGTAAACTAATTCATATCATTATTCTTTTTGCCAGTAAAGAATTCTCAGTTGATCTAATAGAGTGAAAAGGAAGTGAGGATATAGCCCATATCACGTAATACAATATGTAATATGGTCTATGGTATAGTATATGTAATATATGAATTTATGTTAAGAATGATAATGGAATTATAATTTGGAATGGTTTGATGCTCAGAGTGAAATTAAATGTCGTTCTTCATTTCAATTTTTTTGCCTCGGGTGAGGAAAAGTTTCCGACTCTTCCATCAAAACATGTCTTGAAAACATATAGAAAGAGAATAAAATGAGATTCAATTTAATCCCTTAATGCAATTCAACCTCTCTGACGTGAAGGAGATGAAAAAATTGGTTTCTGTTTGGGGGTTCCTTCATGCTACTCCAGGTCATGTTATTAAATGTATCTGACAAATTCAAACATAAGTTAATTGATCATCCTAACAATCTTTCAGTCATGGAATTATAATCCATATATTAAAATACTCACATAAGTATAGTATAATTTTATGCATACTTTATGCCTACATGGAATGTACTTTTATACTTATAGGTAGGTATCAGTAATAAGTATACTTATTCTACACTATATATTGATGTGTGGAGTACGGGATGCATGGAATAGACGGCAAAGTTTTAAAGACTATTGACAGGTAAATTTATTTACTTGAGCGACAAAGTTTAGGCTCCCTGAATGGGAAACAAAAGAATGACCACAAACTCGGAGATAATTCTCCTTATATAGTTTACTCATAATTCTCCTTATACATTCAATTTTGTAAGCTAAACATACAAATTACACCTTGCATTACTTAAACTCCGGATTTAAGTAAAACTACAAATAAACATATATTATTTAAATTATGATCAAGCGGCTAATCAGACGTGCATCAATATGTATATATGTATGTATGAGTTAATTGTATTAAGCTATAGATTTTCTTCATAATGCGAACAAAGTTTCATCTTTAAAACCTCCATTAATAAATTCCCTGATTAGACATACTTTGAAAACTTTTATCATTTTCTAACAAAATAATCAAATGAAGGTAACCGGGTTTGACATGACACACATTTTCCATTATCTAATATATTTATTGAAGAAGAAAAATTAGTCCATTAGATGGATCGTCTCATCAACTCAAGGATTCTGGACCTATACTATACCATATACCTATGTATATATTACATGTGCCATAGTACTGTACTTATATTTGAATATAACTATGCTATGATACATTTTGGTACATTTGTATGATCGTTGGATTAGAATGGATAAAAAGGGTCAGAAATTGTTGAGTGCCATGTTTTTCCTTTGATCTCATAAATGATTGAGAAATCTTTCCTTCAATTTCTTTCTTCAATTGAGAGTGAGATCGAAAGTGTGGAAATAAGAAACAATAAGAACCGAGTTTGAGTCTCTTCACCCTTTTCATCTCCCTTGTGATCTCCGATCTCCCCCTTTCGACTTCAATTCGCCTTTTCCGTGTTACAAAGTCTCAAAACAAGTTTTTGGCTATGAGAAATTGTATAGAAAATAGTTTATACGGACATGTGATATAATATATATTACATACATCCAATTACTGATATTGGAGTTAAGAAATTTGTGATTTACTATTAACTTGTGAATTTTTATAAATTTTGTATTTGATTTTTTTCTTTACTTATTTCACTACTTGATTAAATGGATTAAATTTGAAATGAATAGTTTTATATAAAGTTCTCATTGGATTGGATTTCGAAGTGTAAGGAAGTAATGTAATAAATAAAAGGTTCATATCTCCAAAGAGCATAAACAAGATGAGCGGATAAAAAATGGAGGAAACGTAAGCATTATTATATGTGTAGCAACCGACGCCTCGAGTTGCTCATTTCCCTTTCTTTGAGAGCGTTTGGGAGTTTTAGGAGGGGATTGAGGAATATTGAAGGAGAAGCTGATCTGTGAAAACGATCGTGAAAGCGAAGTAGAAAGTTTTCTACTCCTCTTAAATGGGTTTGAGAGAAGACGAGTCTGGGTGTCTTTTGTTCACAATCTCTGGCTTTTTCACATTCCTCTGAGACCCTTCGAATACACTGGAAGCAAATAACATCCGTATTATAACTACGCATAGACCAAATGGTTTCAAAAGAACAAAGGCCCAATCCTCCTCTCAAAATTCATGCCTTTTTTAAAAGATAAAATTCCTCGAGATTTTATCAACAAAATTACAACTCCGCGTGTTTTTACTAAAAGAAACAAAATTACATTTTATATTTATTAATTCAATATTCATTTTTCATTACACAATACCGGTATTTATTAAACTTTATATAATTAGATACGATCATACGATCATTTATATTTATTAAAAAGTGATATAAGTTAATTGTATATTTAAATTACTCATTGGACAAATGTGGGAGAAAAAGAATCTCCTGGCTCTGATTCGACTTTCCCTCATCATAATTAATAAATTAATCTAGGTAAAAGTCAAGTTGGTGGGCGCAGACCGCCAAGTGTACTTCCAATGTGTTTTTCTACCAAATCGATGGTGGTGATTACGAATCTGAGAGTTATTAGAGGGTGAAAATTAAAATTGAGAAGTTAAAGCTAATTAAAGTCAGTTAAAAACTCATTTCTTTTTAATTATTTTGTATTATTTTGTGAGTTTATTCGCTTCATTTTAGCGCATTTTGTATTTCAATTGGTTCCCTCACTTATCCTTTCTCGTTTTTGGCACTTTTAATTTCCAATTTTCGTTTGAAATTTTTTTGTAAATTTTCATAGATACTATTTTTATGCCATATATGCCCGTACATAAAAAACGCTGATATAAAAATATTCATAAATCATAATGCTTTTTATAATTAAATTGTTGATGTCTGAAATAAAAAAATTTTACGATTTCATATATTTATTGAATTAATAAATCAATGTGCTGTTTAAACATGTATACATTCACGTTTTATTTGGGAGATTGAATTGACTTACACCATTAAATAACTATAGGATTGGAATATCTAAGAGAGAGGAATAAATAAATAACGTCGAATGGAGTGATCTTCTCTTCATTTATTAAATGACATTTCTCAAATGGAATTCACAATTGTGATTGAAGAAGGATGGACGATGAGATTGTTCCCCCAATTTCATTCTCACCATCCTCATACAATAAGAGAGAAAATGGAATTTATTTTTCAATTGCCCATTTCTTTTTCTTTTCCAAACAGAATTGCATAAATTGGACCTTGTGAAGTTATGGAATTGTTTTGATCCCTTGTAGAGTGGACAAACTTTGTTTCCTCTGGGCCTCTTTTTTTACATTTGGGGTTTGAAGTGGGCGACTCGTGAATTGACAGAAAAGAAGTTGAACTCTGTTGAGTTCCCCGCCCGGTGACTGAGCCTCTGTTCTAATCATTCTCATGTCGTGTTGTCTGTTCTTCTTCATCAGCCGAAAGATCTCAAGAATCTCAAGACAATCCCAAATATCTTTTTTTGAATATCATTACAAAAGGATACAACTTTGGAATAACTTCCATGTAAAAAACTTTATAATGTAACTACAGATAAAAGTATAATATAAAACTAACTAATATTATCAGTACAGGTATACTATAAATATGCTTACCTGTAGATATAAGAGTATGAGCAGTGTTCCCAAAAATCCGACTAGATTGAAAGTTATCCTCTCTAGTGGATAGCATTAAGCCAATAAAATTAACCAGTTTCAATTTTATCAAGTAAACAATAATGGTCTTAAAGAAGGAAGAACTAAGATGGTGAATTATTATTAACTACATTATTTATTTCGTAAAATTAAATTTTAACTTCCTTTTGACCAGGTTCCGGTTACGTTGAATCAGGTGCGACAGTTGTCGACGCAGTTGCGACGTACCGGAATAATCGAAACATTTTAGTAGGAATTAGCAACATTGGTTACTTGTTAAAGATGATGAGAATCGAAGCCGAATATAAAATAAATATTAAATATGCATAAGTTAATAGTATTTAAAAAACAAAAGAAAGAAACAAAATAATTTGCGTCAAATAATTATAGAGTAATATTAAAATAATATTATTTAATATTTCCGAAATTCCAAGTTATCCTCTCCACCCATTTGCAAAACTATCCAATTTGGCTATCCAGTGGCTATCCACTAGCCGGCTATCCAAACTGGACATGGGAACACTGAGTATGAGTCTTTTATAATATAATAATAGAAAAATATAAAAAAGATATCTACCTTACGTAATTATTTATTTTTCTATTGAAATTTATTTAAATTGATAATTTGTGCAGTTTCATTGTCATTCACAGAATGGTTACTTTTACCTAATAATTTCATATCTAATTCCATTTATGAGTAGTTAGCGTGATGATTTGATTATTACAAGTATTGTAATATAAACAAATAGCCAAATCCCACATATAGTAAATAGAAGGAATACAATTGAATGCCATTAGTGTTTTTTTCATATTGACATTCTAAAAAAGGCTAACTAACTTTGAACACAATGGGGCCATAATACGCCTGTTTATTGTTTATAATGAGTGTTCATAAAATGAGTCTCCTTAGCACATCATATCCCTAACAGACAATACAGATCGATTTTAATGATAATGAAATTAATAACGTGGTAATTCATCACGAGGCAGTGAATAGAAAAATGGGAATAGGGGGTTAAATAGGAATTAATGTCAAGACAGAGGAGGATCAATTGTATATGAATTATGTATGGAGGTTTGAGATTGATTAGATGAAGGAGTGGAAGAAAGAAATGTTCCTTGTGTGACAACGAGCATCTGATGGGTTATTTATTGGGTGTATGGAGATGTATTAAAGAATCGTCATGCTACTTATCCATACAATGGATCATACCAGAGATGATCCAAAGGACAATGCTCAAACCTGTCAACTTCTCAAATGGTCTCAAAGTCAGAAGTACTACAAACGCGGTATAATTTAAAATAAGGAGGATTATCATTAAAGAGGAAGGATCGCATAATGCGCATAAAATCGCATAACAACATTTAACCCTTGTCCTTCTATTAATATTTTAGATGTATGCGAATCGTTAAATTTAATTAAGATTAATCTAAAATGTATCAAATAAATTGCATAAAAAACAATTTGAGATTTTCGAAAATAAAATGCATAAATAAGAAAAATTTTAACCTGAATAGTTTATCTCACTATTAAACTTTTAAAATGTCTAAAACAAAAGATTACATCATTTAAAAGAGTTTTGTTATTTCCAAATAAAGGATTTAAAGTAAAAGACGATTAATTATTTTGCGAATTTTGCAATGAAATTGTAGACTACTTATGGAAATCGGTAATTAAACTTCACCTTGAATCGAGGAAGCACACAATTAGTCAAAGTTTCACCAAATATTTAAATTGAATTAACTCGCTTCTCTTTATTGTTTTTACTGAGTCCTGATAATCGTGGCAATGTAAATATTTAAATTAATTTGGTCAAGTAAAATGAAATTAAATAAATACGATTTAAATTTGCTCAATTATAAAATGTATTTTTTAATTGTACTTTTATAGAGGAAAGCCTATTGTGATTGTGGTGGATGAAATAGTTGACATGAAAAGGCAAAAAGTATTGAATATTCTTGCGAAGCCACTTGAGCTCAGATCAAAGTTCTGATTTATCGCTTCAACAATAATCGAAGAATTTAATGCAAAAGAAGTAACGAAGCAAATCGATTTAACTTTAAACAAGTACACAATTGACAAAGAAAATATCCTTGTGCTTTGTTCAGATAATGTTGCTTATATGATCCTCGTTGGTTCAAATCTTAAAGGAGTATGCCCACGGTAATAAACTTCTTAAAAATTAGTATTTTCAATATAAATATTCAATACAAATATGTTAATATATTGCATATTTTTTTAGATTACTTCATTCTACATGTTGGGCGCATATTCTTCACTTAGTCGCTGAAGAAATTCGTTTGAACAAGGAAATACCTGACAAGTTCATTTCTTCAATGAAAGCTGCGCTTGTTAAAACGCCTCATCGCCGGAGTGAGCTAATTGCCTCATTGAAATCTCGAGGACACAATTCTAAACTTCCACTTACTCTAGTTTTGACTCGATGGATGACCTGGATTGAAGCAGGAGCTTATCATTATAAGAATTTTGATGCCATTCAAGATTTTATTGAGAATTCTGCTGAAGACAGTTTGGCAATGGAAAGACTTAAAAAATGTCGAAAAATGCCAATTTATTGACCGAATTGTCAATCCTAAACAAGATTTACTCTGGCATGAAAAGCTCAATGAATTTGCTCGAAAGTGACAATTTAGCAGCTTCAGATGTATGGTTCAATCTCAAGGCTATCGATGGTCTTTTGAAATCAGTCAGAATTATTTCAAAGAAACTTTAGCTTTACATGAATCAAAAACACCCAGCTTTGTCATTTTGAAAAGATATTCAAATTTTTGATCCTAAAAAGCCGCCAACCATTTACATGATCATAAAATACCTGAAAGTCTTTTGCCTTTTTTAGACAAAGAAATTCCTCATCGTGAAATTATCCGATACAAAGTATTGATAAAAGAATTTAAACTGGGAATTTTTAATTCTGGAAAACCATTCCAGCGAAATTCCTACCTTGAGTCAATTGGCACTAATTACTTTATGTGTTCCATAGAGCAGCGCATCTGTCGAAAGGAGTTTTTCACAACTAAACACAACTCATTTAAGAACAAATTTTAAGAATGAGGCTCTTGATATTAACCTTAAATTGTGTTTTAATAGTGAGATGGCTATTGATTCTGGATTGTATGAAAATGAAAGCGAATCAGATACTGATTAAATAAATTAATAGATTTATAATATAATAATGTATGTAATTTAAATTTTGCATAATTTCGCATAATTCGGAAAAATATTTGCATAATCCTGACCTCCAAAAACGCATAATTTTGTTCTCTTTAATATTTCTTCTCCCTACTACACCCATCTCTGTATTTATTAATGGTCAACCCGAGGGAGATGAGAGGAAATGAGAAAAAACCAAACTCATCGGTGTCTACAAGGACCAAATATTTCAACGGCACTTGCACATTAATCCAACGTGGTCCTTAACACTGAAGGACTCCAACACAGCCACATGTGTTGTTCCTGGGGCGGGTTGGCATGTTGACGACTCGACCTGCTCATGAGATTCCTCGTCCCCCTCCTTCGACTATTTATGACGGGTCGGAGTGAATGGATGATACACATGGGGGTTTGGTATACAACCACCATACTATTATATACATAACCACACACTGTAATATTCACTAATACACATAGGTAAGGTCCTTACCTCCTTACCGTAAGTATATATCTTAACTAGTGATTCTCTTAAAAGTTAACATGGAGAAATAATGTTCGTATATTCAAGTCCTCATATTAAGGTTTGTGTGTATGCACATGTGTTTATTTTAATACTTCTTAAAATCATGAATGCTGAGTTTCCTCGTGATGGGTGTGAAGATCCGCTGAGGTTTAATACACAAAGACAAGAGGTTGATTCTTTCAACTTTACCTGCTATAGAGATAGAGAGATGTCCTGTGTATTGCTAAGAACTTACTCACGCACACTTAAAAGAGAAAACAAAGGAAGTTTTATTATGCACAAGAAGATATACGTTTTAAGTAAGAGGAGTTGTAAAGTGGATTTATTAGGAATTGTAAAACCTAAGCTCGGCTCTAAGTCCATATGCATTATTATCCAAAGGGGCGTTTTCCTCGATTCAAACCATCAAGGAAGATCTTCAATTCTTCATCACAGAACAATGAAAGATTGGATATATTACATATAGAGTTAATATAACAACCTTTGACTAACATGGACAACAATCCAAATTATTCCTATTTATATTGTTAGAATATTAGTTTTTTATACTATATAAATATGTATCCTAGTTATATGATAAGTTTATTTTTATATTTTTGTTATCATTATCGAATGTAGCTTTATCCATAGAAAGCTTATCTGGTTGGGATATTTCATTTAATAATTCATGAAATGATTTCCTTTTTTAAATTATCCCCTTGTGAACCTTAGATGACCGATGAGCGGATTTATAATTTATGAGTCCCTCTTTGTTCATAATTAATCAGCAAGTGATTCAACTTGGGAATTGAAGTCTCTTCCTCATGTATAAATGTGTATTGATATCATAGCCGGAGCTCAATTTGGAATGGAATTAAGGAACAGGATAAAGGCATTATAAATATGGGAAGAGCGATGAATAAAAAATTGGATGGGTTGAATCATTGAGTTTCTTTTTCATCCACCCGCTCTGATCAATCTCTGCTTACAACTCCAACTACTGTAGAAGAACAAAGTGTTAAAATTCCATATTAGGAAAATGGCCGAGACAACAATGGCGGCCCATTTTTAATGATATTTGGCCCAAAGTGAGGGTTTATTAACTTTGGGAATTTGTGAGGGGAGAAAGCGGGAGTTTAGCGGGAGGGGGATTTTCGAGGGTCGGTTTCTTTTCCACAAGATCGTCTGAGAGAGAGCGAACCCTCGCTTTCGGCGAGATTCGTCCCTTCCTCAGTCCCTCCATAAAAATGGAGATAATTGGATGAATGGAAGGACTAAAGCGGAGATCCAAGTTACAAAATCACAATTTCCCTCTGTCTACACATTCCCCATCATTGGCCATTGACTCCGAATTTCATGGGGAGGGAGTTGGAGTGAAAACGCCATGAATTATGGCCATTCGCCTCCCATTTAACTCCCGATACATGTAAATTGAAGAGGATAATTCCAATTCACTTCCAGACTCCCTTTTAGAACAAAAAAGATGAAATTCCAAGATCCCTCTCCACTTTTACCACCCTCGGAAATAAGGCCCATTTATTTCCAATCACACCAGATGAGTCAAACTGTAATTAATTGTCAATCGTTTACTTGTCAATTTTGTAAAGTTTGTAAAATGAGTCAATAGATAAAGAGTCAGAATGCTTCACTACTTCACTTTGCTTTTCATACACCAATGAATTCACATACATATTATTTTAGAGTAAATGATGAGATGATGAGAGGCGAGTGCGAGATAATGGAGGACACACAATTACCTATTCAAATACTTTTTAATCATATACATACATACATATATATCTACCATACCATACACCCTAATAATAAACTACCTGTATATGAATAGAGATGTACAAATACTTTTTATCTCTTATTATAACTACTCATATCTTTATGCATGTTTATGAACCTTACAAAAGAATGAATGGATTTCTCACATTTAAGTATTAAAGTTCAATATTTGTCTCATTAAACTCATTATCTTGACTCACTTTTTTCCTTAAATGACCAATGATGTAAAAAGTGAATATTTTTGGATTGAATCTGTGTTGAATTCCTTTAGTATGGATGGAGCATAGGTGGATCAGTAGGGAAGGAGAGCAGCCGCGGTGTGTTCAACCGTCAAAAACGGAGGGAGGATCGGAAGGGTGCATTTGAAATTAAACCGGAGCTCCGCGGAGCTCCACAATCCCCCGAATCTCCGCTTCCATATTAATTTAATACAAATAGCGATCCGAGACCGATGGGAATGAATGAATAATATAGAAATATGTCTTTTTGAGGGTGCAGAAGTGGAGGGAAAAAGGGATCGGAAAGGATGAGTGAATCAGATAAAAAATCCCCTCCATTCCACTTCATCTCGCATTCTCGGATAGCTAAGAAGGAATGTAATTTAATTGAAACCCGACTTAACGAACCTTAATCTTAATACATCAATGTGTCTCAGGTAAAAGAAATCGATTTGATAAAGAAATGTCTATAGCAACACATACATATCTACAAAATATGTGTATTATACTATACCTCAAGCAATATTTTACCAAATACAAAAATTCTTTTGAATTTCATATACTTATTCTTCTTCATATGTACTATACAATAGATATAACTTTCTCTACATCTTCATTAAATGTCTATTAATTACATAAATACATAAATAAATCAATTATGTATATGTATTATAAATGTAAAAATATGCAAAATTTTAAAAATATTAAAATAATTCTATTTGTTTTATTAATTAGTTTTTAATTAAGGTTGGTTTAATTTATTGATTTTGATCTTCATTGAGAGATCTTTTTGTATCTTCACACGCATCTTTGTTCATATTTCTTTTTGGATTATTTTGGATTATTAGTGAAGATGGAATGGGTCTGAACGGGAGAGGGGAGATAGGGAGATTCATCCCGAGTTTGTTCGCGAGTGTTCGCCAGTCTTGGCACTGTTGGTTGCCTTCAATGGGAGTTTTTGGTCCCCCTCCCAACTCGGAGGGTTCGTTGGAGCTCTCAGTTGACCCGCAGCTGCCAGCCGGAACCCTCGTGTGTTTTCCTCGCTCTCGCCATTCACTTGGCGAACTCAAAACAACGAGCGATTTCCGACGGCCCAAACAAACCTGCCAAATTCTTTAAAAAGAGTCATTTCAAAAGTCTTTCTACGATATAAAACCCCATTAATATACACAATACATTTAATTACACTTTCTACTCCCACATGAGTCCAATAAACCGAAAAGTCAAAAGTGAAGGTTTGGAAGTCTCAAAGTTTTGACAACTGAGATTTACATTATTTAAATATATCTCTCATTAGGTCACCGGAATTTAAAGGGAAGTGATATTTAAATAGAATTAAATGGTTGAAAAAGTAACCGACAAAAATTTACCCGTTTTTACACCTTTGGCGATATAAACCCGACTTTACTAAACCCATTTTCAAATTATTTAATTTACTTACTTGTGAGGGAGAGAAATATTATTTGAATCTTTGACACGGTTATTTATCAATGGAAATGATGATGGAGGTTAGTAGGTGGACATTTGGTCAATATCTTTTATTATGAATCATAATTTATGATTAAATAATAGTGACGTGAGTGAAGTGAGGTTTTTTTTAAATAAAAAAGATTTTGCAAATTTAACCAAATGTCTACTTACGGCTGTGCTTTGAGATCCTTGATGTGAATGGATCTTGTGAACTACGCCAAGACGTCGCGGTGAGATATATAATAATAGTTGTGAGTGACAAGTTGTCCACCGCAAACCTTCCTTGTGTGGTTGTGATTGTGACGACGTCTTGAACAACTCCTAAATACCCAAATGGAATTATGGTTCAGATGGCCCTTGAGGAGTTAGGCGGGTAGAAGAAGGGGAAAAGTTCTCCTGGAGCTTCGATCTGATAGTAAGATGAAATTAAAATTTTATTTAATTTAATCCTCCTCATGAGTTCGTAATGAGCTCGTCTCGTACGCATTTCTCCCTTTGTAGGTATTTACACGAGAACGTGAAGATTTCTCTCTCCCGGATTATTTTTTTTCCATCTCACGGTTTCCCATTTTCATAAATTTTATTCCCACTCATTTATTTTTCATCTGTTAACATGTTCAGAATATTTTCCAGTTTTTAAATTCCAAGTCGATCCTTCTGTTTCAACTTTACGGAAATGGGGAAAGGATCTCTTGGAGTTCTTCACCATCTTAAAAGAGGATTAGGGAAAGAAGATAAACGGAGGGTTTTTGAAGGAATTCATTTTTCTCTTCCGCTCTCACACTTTTAACATCCAAACATTCCTCCAAGTTCTAACTCATCCTTTCCAATTCCTAAAAACTTTTTAATTCTACGTTCTTTAAATCATTCCCTTAATGTCTTTTTAATTTTTCATAAAATGGGAATCTTTAAAAGTATGCGGAATCAAAACACAAATAGTTTCAATACAAATTCAAACCCTGTTCAACTCCTCAATTTCCATAATCCAATATTAATAGATATTTAAACCTTATGATATAACTTGAAAGGAAAATTAAGTAAACCACACGTCAAATATAGGGAGAGAAATGTATTATAAGTAGTTATAAGAACCCAGACATATGATTACCATGATCGGCCATTTTACTCACACTCATCACGTTGTAATTACAAGCTCATTTATATGAGTATTAGCTTCTCTTCTCTACAATTATGAACAGTCGACTTGAGGAGTATTTATTCATAACCCCCAATTCCCACCTATTATTATGCATTCATGCATGCAAGATATTATTGACTACAATACGGAAGGAGTTTAATGTCCTTTGCTCCCAAACTCCTTCAACAATTGAATAATGAGGAAAATCCAAACATTTTACAAACATTTCTTTAAATGTCAAAAAATTTAGGTAGAAACAAGAAAGCGTCATTTGAGGAATAAACTTTTTAAAAGTTAAACAATAAGTTCATTGTCATTTTCATACTTTCCCTCTTCTTCTCCTTATTCATCAATTTCAACTGTACTGTAGTTACTTAAAAAACGTCTTTAAATATTCCCCTAATTTATCCAATAAAATTATTTAAATTCTTGTTAAAAACTCCTGTTTTTCTCAAGATCAATGAATGCCATGTGGTAGATTTCTCCCTTCCGCAAAATTCTTTCTTCAAGCCTTTTTCAATTCCAACTGTTTAAACACAATTTAAAGGTCTGCACTTTAAACACGCAGTCGTCTTTCTGAATGAAAAGTTGAATATATTAAATATGTATTCATATTATAGAGAGTATTTATGTATTTGTATGTTTAGTAAAATGATAAATATATGAATAAGAATGATAAGTGTAGGAGAGATAATACTAAATAAATAAAAAATATTTTGATGAGTATGGAAAGGTGTAGGAGGAAACTCAGAGAAGTGACATTAGAAGGAAATGAATGGCTATGAGTTGAGTTACAAGTGGAGTTAAGGAGTTACAAATGATTTTTTCCTTGCAAATGAGGAATGGCGAATGAAACCTCGTCCATGTTGGAGAATAGGAAAATTTCTTTTCCCATTTTCACTTATTCTCTCTTCACTTGAGAAATTGGGGTTTGGAAAAAGAGGATATTTCAACTCGGCATTCCCGCCAACTTCACTAATGAATGAATCCTGAGTTAAACATCCGGTTCAACTCGAACCGTCAAAGAGGATATTATAATAGTAAAAACAAGTCGGACGTAACATTAATAGAATATATTTTCTTCCTTGGATTGGAACACCCGTGTTGGGCCATTATTTACTAATGCTTGTAAGAAGATAAGAGGAAGCTTGGAAGTATATTACAAATGGTATTAGTAGTAATATAATGAACTCCATTGGTGCTCCTTGTCCAATATTCTCTTTTATGAGGGAATATCCCTTCTTTCATTAGACATGGACTTGGGGGGAATGAATAACAAATGCTGGGAGGCTGAAATTGAAAAGAAGCCTTAAAAGAATCTCGAAGGAACAGACCATCCCTTCTCAATTATCCAGAAAAGAAAAGGAAAAATGAGTCGTTCGACTCACTTTTCACTCCAAGGCCTCTCCCGATTCTTTCCACCATCCAGATGAATAGAAACATCCTTCCTCTAACCCACAAACTCATACTGATTAACTTTTTACCTTTTCAAGAGACATTTCTTGAACAGAATAATGTTCAAATCTTTTCAAACAGTAAGACTTTGATTGATTTCAAGACCCAATCATAAAAACACAAAAACATCCAAAGAATTGTATTTGTACAATTTTGTTTACTTTAGAAAATTTTTTAAAAATAAGAACGAAGCGCAAACCAATACTTAAATCAAAAATCGAGTTTAAATTATGATTGATATGACAAATACATAATTATGTACATTACATATAATGTTATAGGTATAGGTAGAGTTAATACTTAATGTGGATTTAATATGAATTTGTAATGATTTAAAAGTTATATACCATTTAATTAATTATTTAAATAATTGTCAATTTATCATAGTAGCTTTATTTTAACGAGTGTTGATTAAATGGGAAAAGGCAAAGAGGTTGAGTTCGTTTGCATTGTATCATTATTGCTCAAATGTGCCGTGTTTATTTTGGCATTTGAACAAAAGAAACTTTTCCCAACTCGTTATTATCCCGTAAATGTTATTAATCTTGGTAAATGCATCGATTCATTCTCGGCTCCTTTAATAATTCTCATTGTTGAGGATTTATTTGGTTGGTGGGGGCCTTTAGAGGTAAATGGAGAGAAGAGATATGGAAAAACATGAATGATAGTAGCCGGTATCGCAACCAAGCTCCTATCAACTACTATTAAATACACATCAACTACATGAAATATATAAATCCAACCCGTCCGCATATCTTACATAGAATACAAGTAAGCAGATATTAATACAAGAACGATATTTGGACTGTTTATCCAAGGAACGAATTGTATGGAGCGGGATGGATCGAAAAATGATTATCATGATGTTCAATATCCCATATATAAATATATAATGTTATTTATATGAGAGTATGGGAATATGTATAGCTCATTGGATTCGGCCTTAAGAGAACTGATGATGGTCGGATTTGAATGAGGGAAGAGCCTTTGTATGTTCCATTGACAGGAGCGGCTTCGTTCATCAGACCCATTGACAACTTGGGATGGTGGTGACCTTATTACATATAAAACCAATATTCCCCTTCAGACCTCAAAGGGGAATGGGGAAATTAAGAGGAACCAATTCCATGTTCAATGACTCAGTACGGACAGACATTATATTCACTCGAAGGTTACCAAATGGTATATAGGAAATGAGTATAAATCCCGATCCGAATCTCAAATTTGAGCCATAAAATGTCCTTCATCTGGGTGAATCCGGGTGAATCATCCCGCATGGGTCTCACGGGGACCCTCATTAGAATAATACTTTAATTGCCTTCTCGAGGAAGTGAGGGAATCCTCTTCAGATCTTTTAATTCTTCTTGTCGCTCGAGGCTGGGAGGTTTTGTGGTCCAAAAGGAAACTCCACCGCTACCGTGTTCCAGGTCCAACAACCGGAGCCCGATGGTGATGAGATAATGGAGGAAAGATTCAAACTCCGCCGCTCTTTCTTGTCACGGACTAATAAGGAACTTAAGGGAAGGGTTGGCATACAATCGCCCCTTCTTTTTAATACTCCTACCAAGAACCTACGAAGGTTCTTGAGGGGAAAAGGCGAGTGCCGACGGGATCCCGAAGGGCCGACCAAGGGCACCATAGCCCAGCTGCTTGCCCTAACAACCCTCCAACCTCCTCCAGTCCATCCATATGATATACATAAGTATATGGTACATACAGTGCATATACACATGCATGAAGTACATATATAATATATATTGTTCATATATTAGATACAATTAGTATATTGTATTTAGTATGCTAGTTAGATGAAGGATTATTGGAGCAGTTTGTATTGGAAGAAATTAAAATCCCGGAGGGCGAGCGAAGGTTCATTGTGTCTTATCCATAGGGAGATTCTTTCCAGAATCTGTTTGAGAATCAGAGGAGATCTCCAAGTCCCGATGGTATGTATGTGTGTAATTGGCGTCGAGAACAGACTGTGTGAGTTTTGTTTTGGGATGGCGATGGTTGCATTCCTCCAAACTCCCTATGCACTTATTACTCCAAAGGTTTCAAAATCTCTCTTTATATTCTCCCTATACTCTTTAAAGGTATTATATGTTCGTATCTCATGATGGTGCAGGCAGATTGGTCCCTTCTGATCTATGTATTCTATACATACATGTATAAGTACTATTAAGTATACGTGCCTCCGGAGTGGGAGAGGCGACTGCCATGTGCTTTTTGAGCCCCGGGCTTCCTATAGGGTCCAGAACTCAAAATAGAAGAATAGAGAACCCACGTCGAGGGATTGGGAAAAGGTAGTCTCCGAAAATACGAGTACATATTTAGAGAAGCCTTAAAATATTCCCTGGCACATGTTCCTTTTCCTCACCCGTTCCTCCTCCTTTTGTAGGAACGAAATTTCCACTCGCACACAACACCGAGAGAGTTCCTCTTTGAAAACCTTTCCGGACACATTTGAGCCCACAGCCCAAAGACTCAGATTTCAGGGCATTTAGTCCAACAAGATATATGAATACGTATGTATTATATATGTGGGAAATAAATTGGAGTTGATGGCTCGTGGTGGAGACGAATTTCGCCGGGGCTGATTGTGTGCACAGAGGTTGCCTTGAAAGCCAGGTGAGTGGAGAAGACGAATTCTGGTCTGACAACAATGTCACCATCTTGAGAGATCCCTCACTCTCGTCCGTCTAATTCAACGAGTATTAAACCCCCATTTTTTACTTCTTGTGGGCTCAAAGGAAGCGAGAAACCTCAGGAATAAAATCCCTCTCATTCTCTTCGGCCCAAGTGCCACTTGGGCCCATAATATATTATTAGATATACAAGTTGATATATATTGCGCAGAGGAGTTTTGCTAACAATAACTACTTGCCCTCGTCTCTCATCATTCCGCTCAAAACTCGGCGACAGAGAAATCCTCCCTTGATGGGAGGAATAAATGTTCTCGCAAGGGAATCCCAAAGCATGAATTTTATATTCGAAAAAGCCGGTGTGAGATGTCACCCAGGTTTTTACATCTCTCTAATCTTTATGTCAAACACACACACACACACACACACATATATATATATATATATCAATATATATCAATCGTCAATCGAGTTCATACAACACAACACACATATTGTATACATAGTATATATGTAGGTATACAGTGTAAAATACACAAATGTAAACGTAAGTATTATATATGGTATGCTCTTACTGTCAGAATACACTTTGGGTGTAATGGAAGGTTTTATTCCTACGCATAGTGCAACTTAGTATCTATTAAATTATCATAATACTGAAGACTTGAAGAGTCCGTGGACAGACGCATGGAGAATACAGACATCAGTTTTTTTCCAACGAGAGAAAATATCATATGGAAGGTTGTAAATTGTCCATCATTAGCTAAACAACATGGAAGAGGTCTGGAAGTTTAAAATTTCAATTGAGCAAAAGAACTCAACCACGTTTGTGGTATTTTAAGCAAATTCCATTTGGGTGCTCTTTTTGGTCATTCATTCCGCCATGTGGCATTCCATCAATTTCATTAAACTCTCAATGCCGGGAGAAATTCATTTCAAATGCACCTAATTACATACTACTTTCTATGTACATATTACATTGTAATATATTTGGAGGTATATGTACCTACTAGACTGTACTCTTTATGTAAAGCCTTTTATGTAATATGTATTATGTATCTATGTAATAATATATGTAATTATATTGAAGAGGAAAAAGGGTTATTTATTACTTATTCAGTGTCTCTCCATTCCAGGCTCCAATTTCATTCTGTAGTTTTATTAATAATGTGGGCCCATCTTTTTTAATGCACTTTGATCGCCCAACTCCTCGCCCCTTGGTGTGAGTTCAATATGAGGAATTTGACCTACTAATGGTATTAAATTAACCATAATTATTACAGCCGGCGTTCTGAGTAATTGTAATGTTAAACGACCTCCCTGATACATTTATTATTTTTATATAAACGCATATTAATTACCCTAATCCCTAGTAAATAAATACTACATATATTCTGTACATGTGTTAGATACATTGTATTTATATGATTAAGTTTATCACAAGGCTTTATCTTAATTTCTCAATGTGAGTTGAAGAATAACCGCTGTGTGACTTTGTTGGTCATTTAAGCAGATTGGAATTCTGAGACGAGTCTTTGGAAGAGATTAGTCAATAATAAATTATTTGGCGAGGAAAAGTATTTTCCTCGTCATTCATTTGATAAGAGTTAATCCCCAGCTTGGAGATATTCCCTTACTACACACCAAATTGAATATACACACTCGTTTGGAGGAATGCGAAAATTTCATTTATTTATCATCATAATATCTCTAGTGTAAACACATACATTACATAGGTATGTGTAGCAAAACTAGTAGGAACCTATTTAATATAAAAGGGTGGATTATGAGAAAAATGTGAAAAGTTAAATGCCTCCAATTTGTCACTGTAAAATGTGTAATATGATGAGAGAGGTTTTTGGCGATGATGATGAGTTTCCCAGAATTACGACACTTTCAATGTAACTACCCTCAATAATTGAATGGATCATTGTTGGGAGTAAAATAATGATAACCAAGAACCCTTCTAGATACCAATTGGTATTTGGGTAGTGTGGAAACCGATGTGTTTTCAATCAAAGGTCATTCCGTGTAACACATCGAATTTTTAATAATTTTTGGAATATTCTTGAGAAATAATAATATTGGTAATATCATAATAACCAAGTTTATTATCCCTGGATGACTTGACTGACATTGAGACACGATGAGACGGAGAGCTTCGGGCTCACTCAATTTCAAGACCTGGAACATCAGGAACTTGAGGATTCCTTCACGACGACCCCTGGGAGAAGAGCAAGTTTTACATTTTCAGCTTTCAACCCTAGAAGTAGAACAAGTCTCAATTTCAATTTCATTCAATTTATCAACCATTTTGAATATTTAAAATATTTTCAAATTTCACATTTATTTTTCATGAATTAAGTCAAGCTAAATGCCAAGTTCCTTTTATCTTTATAATTTAAACATAAAACGTGGGAAAATAAAGAGTTGGGTTTTAAGTTGTTTTAGGCAAAATATTGAATATATCTGGAAATTTATTTGGAACAAAAAGTGGTTCAAAGTCTCTAAAGATTCGTTATTAAACAAGTGGTGTCTGGGGATGTTTAAAAAATAAAATATTATTTTCAATTCCTTCCCCACTCATGAGAGTTGTAAAAAGGTATTAAGTGAGTTGTTAAGGATCTTGGGGAATCAAAGTGGCTAAACGAGGAGTAGAAATAGAAACCACGTCTCTTCCCCAACAACCAGGAAGGATGAAATGCATAGGAATACAAATTGTAAACATATTCCGCACTTCCACCATCACCTTGTTTGCATTAATAGTTACTTTGCTAAACTCTCCTTGTTCCTTTCCCACTTCCACTCAAAGAAAAATTTTCATAATGTTCATTTTCAATAACAATGCTCAGACATGAACGTAAGAACCAACCTGGGATATAAAAGTTTTTATGACTTGATCAAGAATGCCTGTGCATCTACATTAAATTTAGTGTAAATTTAACATTCATATTACAATACATCTATATATTTCTGTCCATGTATATTATATATCTACATACATCCTAGTAATATATTTATGTACTTATGTATAACTTAATGTTAGTTCAACTTGTAGATCTGTTTTATCTCTGTTTGTATAGAAGATTATTAATCTCAAAGGTATTGAGTTTATCAATGTAACTTCCTTTTGTTGAACATAGGACACTATACGAATATATAGTATAAGTAGATTCAACTTGTTCGTATAATACAGATATAAAATATACTTATGTATGGTAAATATATGTATTAAGTATTATGTGATTTATTTATTTCTCCGAGTCGTAGAGTTGAGGAGAATTCATAAGAAACTCTTGGTTTTGTTCTTTGAAGGTGTTGACTCTTCGTGGCGTGCCATCGTCACTCTTGAGATCCACATGAGATGTTATTTATACAGCCAAGGTATATCTCATGCACATAAAGAACTTTGATCAACAACGTACCTTTTTACCTTGTTTATGAAGAGCGTGTGTGTGCACTTGCATTCAAATCCTCATTTCCATATCATCCATAACTCAGAGCGAGAATGATTTCTTGCAGATTCTCTCAAGGAGATCCATTTGTCTATATTCCAATAGTAAATACACTTACATGTTTTTCAAATTAAAGTATTCGTCTGGAATGGACGGGTTCAATGGAGCCGCCAGAGCCAATAACTCATATGCATAAAAGTATTATGAATTCCCTTTTTATCAAGAGTCTTTTCAAAGATTCACTTTTCTTCATTGTCACTCTCCGGCTATCAATACGGTTCGTATTTGATAACACACGCACCGTGCACACACTTGCAACAGTTTGTCACTCTCTTCCATTAAGTGCCACTTGAGTGAGTTGAATTCAAAGTAGCAGAGGAATTGAAGACCTCTGCACCTATAGAATATAAATGACCATACCTTTCCTTATTTCCTAAAACCTTTCTTATATATCAAAATCCATTAATGTCATGAAACGACTGAACAAAACTTTTGAATATTAAACTTTTATACTTCTTCACTTTACGCAAACTCTAATATTTATTATTCGGCTCTAAATAAATACTTACCATTTAAGTTTAACTGCATATACCATATTCCATTTGGTTTTTTTATCCATTGTATTGTTATAAGCTTTTGTTTCTCCAATCGGCCTGATAAGTAAAGTTGAGTGAATTGTATAAAATGATAAGTATTATTTTATACGATTAACTATGATTAAATTTACATTAAAGGGAATTAACAAGTGAACAGCTAACAAATTCATTTAAGTAAATACATTTAGTTAAGAGGTGAGGAATGATTTATTATTTAACTTTACAAACCGTAATTTGATTAATTGACATGTTAGCTACTAAACAATTTTCATATTTTTCTATAGAATTGTGGGTTTATTGAGGGAGTGTTTATGTGAAACTTTTAAATGATTTTAAATGTTTTGGGAATTTCGGCTGTGGTGGAAAAATTCTCGAACTTTTGTTGTTTTCTTTGTGGCTTGCTCAAATATATATGTTCAATCATTTTCCTGTCCACTCTGCAAGATTGAATAATACTTAAATAGTAAACAGGGAGAGAATTGCGAAAAAAGAATCAATTGGTAAATTGAATCCTGTAAAATTGGCTGAAGAGGAAATAGAAAACTATGGGAATTTTAAAAGACTTTCAATATACTTTTACCATTTCCGGATTAAAGTTTCTTTTCCCCCAAACAATTTTTTATTGACTTTTGAAATGTGGGATTTTTTAAATTCATTTTGTTTCATCTTTTAGAATTTATATTCGTTTTGATAACCAAAATATTTTGATGTAATATCATTCACTATAAATGCAAAAAAAATTCATGAAAATAACATAACAAATTTGCATAATAAGTACTATATGTATAATATAGCTACATACATACTTGTACTAGGGACAAAAGTAATAATATATGGTATATATTAGTAGTTTATAGGCTATGTATTATTAAATAAAGTTAGTGAAAATATTGGAGTTTATTAGAATCAACGCAGGGCCACGAAACAAATTTCATCTTTTTTACTCAACATGGAAGAATGCAAAGGTGAATATTGAAATGAAAGAAATTTGATTTTATAAATTGAATTGAATCCGTGTTAGTAAGAACTGTAAAAGTATGTAAGTTTATATTCTTTGGGCCCAATCCTTTGAACCGGATGTGGTAGTAATAAATGAGTAAATTTGTAGAGTTTGACGTCGGGAGTATGTAATTCCCTTTGTTGTCAACATGTCTTTCTTTCATCCATGTAAAGAAAGTGCAAATCTCGTCGTGCAATTCTTTCCATCTCCTCATAATGGCCAACCCGACGTTGGTTCCTTTCAAGGGAAGAGGAAAGTGCAAAAGAGCGAAAGGCAATTTCCGTTTTATTTTCTCCTCCCGTCTCCCTTCTTACACAAGAAGGAATGGAAGACGAAATGAAAATAAATACATATGAGATATATACCACTCTTTGGGTGTACAAAGGGACTCAACATAGGAATGTACATACACACGTAGAGCACATCCCCTCCAATCTCTCATTTCATGAAAATGTTCTTCGACTCACAGAGAGAACAACTCAAGCCAAACTTAACAAACGCTGTGTGGTCGGTTGGTGCTGATTGCCATATGGCTTCACTTTACTTTCATTCCTTCCCAATGGAACAATCCGATTATCCATATATATATATAAAATAATCTGAAAGATCATGGAATATATAATACCTATATCCAAATACATACTTATTTAACCAGACATAAGAAAATTTCTTAATCTAATTAATACTTAAATCATTTGTAACTTTAGGTATTAATTGGATAGTACAGATATGCATCAGTATTCATTACACATATATGGTAGAATTGTTATGAAGGGAGAATTTTCTATACTTGTACATTTCGTCTTTAATCCGGACTTTTAATCAGGATTTAAATATCTATTGAATTTGAGTGGATTTACCAAATACTTAGTATTAAGCTCAATATACATAGAATTGGATTAACATTTGGAATGTAGTATACCTAAGTATTCTTACATTCATATGATTCAAGGAGGGTTTAAATTTCAATGTGGGAAAACACTTTTGTAATTGAATTGGATCAGTAGTATTTCCCTTAAATAATAGGAAGAATATTTATTGTAAGCTTTGTATCCTTGCATTAAAATCTAATTTAATTATTCAACTCCTTTCACCATGAATTTATGAATGAATATAAAAGCCACTTATGGACCTTGCATCCAACCATGGTTTATTCATCAACGTTATCAAATATTTATTCGTTTGAGAATCTCATTGAACTAATTCATTCGGAGTCGTCTGGTTGCTGCAGATCTGGCTTTTATCGTCAAATTTCAGGAAACCCAATAAATACTTTCTAAGAATTTAATCACTCGCATTTATATGCAATTGATGAGAATTGGTCCTTTTGAGTGAGGGTTAAGTGGGATACAATTACCTAATTATCATTGAAAGCATAAGTGGATATTTTAGCTATATTGACAATTATGATTTACAAAAAATAAAATTAATGGATCTAAAGTCTAACTTAACTCACAGAATTAATACATTTGTTCTTACATAAATATATCTACAAATATACGTAGTAGATACGTATACTCTACAGTTGTACTCTACATTTAAATATAGTATTTACATACATAAATATATATCTAGTTTATATATTTTGAATGTATGGAAAACCATAACAAGTTTTTCAAATCTTAAACACGTAATGAAATAAAAATGAATAGATCGGGTACTATGTTTGCCAATGTAGTTATTACCATCTTCCCATATTTATGTATTCTCCACACTGTGGGTGTCGTTACATTCCATTTTCCTACCAGACGTTCTTGAGCGAAATTAGAAAACACACCGAGAATAAAAAGTGGGATGGGAGAAAGCTACAAACATATTGGCAACCATAAATACAATATGCATGGAACGTAATGGAGAACCTTGTTTATGATAGCGTTCATTACTCCTTGCCTTGTTGCTCACTCCGCCAACTCGCCCTTGTCACTTTTATTATTGATTTTACATCCACAAATTGACGAGAAAAACCAACTCCAATACAAAGCTCACCTAAATATTTTTAACAAAATTGGTTCTATAAAACGTAAAAGAATTCAAACTTATTGGTTCAAAATTCTTGGTCCATCGTTTCAAACAATTCTTCCTGACGAAGTCAAATCTTGGTCCTACACATATTATATATTTATATATACATAGATACTTACATGTATGTCCATGTTATTCCCAGCCGTTCCAACCTTCCCGAAACCCAATGAAGAACAATATGAAAGCAGGTGATGGAACGAGGGAGTAAATTGCTTAAGAACCTCGTAAAATAAACTTGACTCCTTTTTCTTTCCAAATGATCCACACCCTTTGCCCTTCTTTTTTACGAATGAATACTTTGGAGAAACCTGGAGATTCTCCTTCTTCTGTATTATTAACATTCACATACTCACAATTTTGTTCTTTCATTCTCAAAAGAATAATTTCCGAGAACAGTTATCATTTATTTTTATGAGTGCATCTGTTTCGCAAATGAATATATGTATATATGATTCTCATTCATTAAATCCATTTAACTCCTGTATTTGACTTCTATGAAAAAATCAACTTCTACGAACAAATCACAATGTTAAAGTGTGAACATATCCTATTTATCTCATGTATGAATGTAATAAAATTATAATAAAATCATATTATGTATTTAGTAAATATTCGATACACTTAATATAAATATAAAAATATATGGCTGTAAAAATCTCACATTTTGAATAGAAGTAAGATGGAGAATTTGAGTGTGTTTATTATAAGAAAAAATCCCTTTTTCGGAACCCGAGTTGACGTCGTTTAAGGAAGTCGTCTAATGGTCTGGCAGAACTAAAAATTCCGCCTTGCCAGCTTTTATTCTTATCGATAGGGAAAATGAAAGGGATTTTTTTTTAGTATTTTGAGAGACTTTTCTTGAGTCTTTGACCATTACCACTCACAGCTTCTTTTCCACAATATGCGCCCCCACTTTTCCTCCCCAACTGGGGATTTTTGTTCAACAGAACTCCGACCCAACTTCACCCATAATCTCTCAAAACTCAACTTTCTTTCCTCAAAGAATATGAAATAATCCACAGCTACTCAACTTGTACTTACGACTTTACGTCTCCAAAGTGAGTATATAGGGCCAATATGAGAAATGAAATAAAAGTGTTCTTTACGAGGGAGGAAATGTGATGAATCAGCAAATGAACATCATCATCATTTTCCCCTTCATTATGAAAACCCGGGTTTGAGATTCCCCATTTGGGCTAAATGAACTCCCGGGCTTGAATGAGGATTTTAAATGACAGACCCAACAGGGTCCTTTTGTTCTTTAAACAATTTAAAATACTTTGAAATAATGAGAGAAAAAGAGTTTTAAAGAAACGAATACATGTTATGATGTATTATATTATCTTTTTACTCATCTGTCTGATAAAGGAAGGAAATGGAAAATGCCGCTATTTCCTGCTTTTTTCGTCCTTCGTGACCGTCTAGACCATGTCATGATCATCCTCGTCACACTTTCAACGAAAAATATATTTTGGGGTTCAAAATAGTCTGTGAGCATCAGTTCAATTAAATATAAACTTTTGGGTTTTATTCATGGTACTTCTCTGCACGGGATTTGGAGTACACTTAAACATATTTTGTCTACCTACAAAGGTAGAATAGAAAGATACCTAGATATATTTATTGTAGAGTATGAGTAGAAGAATGTATAAACGATATTTAAGGGATAAAACTGTTACTCCACTTGTATGAATAAAGAGAATGATGGTTGAACATGGATAAATGGAATATGGATATTTAAAGTATAATGGTCGTTTCTCCCCATTAGCCGCCGCTCTCTTCCAGATCTCTCACGGCAAGTCCTAAATTGAAAATTATGGAAATTCTCATTCACCAGTCATTCACATTGATATTTCCAGACTTCTCTCCAAAAGGAAGGGAGAATAAATAAACCTTCACAATTCTATCTTTCATCTCCCATATCGCTCTTTTTCCTTATTAAGATAAAAAGAGTCATTCACTCACTCATAAACTCAAAGGCACTCCAAAGAAAAGACATTTCAAATACATACAAAGAATGTAATAAGTTTGATATTCAAAATCCTATTTAGTGCATTTACACCATAAGGAACAAATGAACAAATCAGTCTTTTATAATCCTTGTATATAAATACTGTACTATTACTTATTACACTACCTAATAGTAAATATTTAAATACTGATATTAATATAATACCTATATTAATTCATTAATGAGCAAATTATTAAATAGACACATGTATTTAAAATATAGTACAAGTAGAGTATATATGGTACGTAAGTATATATGAGAGATACCTAGTACTTTTCATGTATAATATTATCCAGTAGTCTGAAAATGAGAAAATGAAAAAAACTGTTAAATTAACATGGCATGGGAGTGTTTTAAAATCCTTTGAATCCTCTCTTGATTTGGTTTCTGGTGAGAGATTTGAAATGGAAATGAATAGGAGCACATGTCATATGGAATTATTCTTCTCTCCGCTATTTCTTTGCAAGACTCATTTTCCTCTAATCTTTGCATTTGATCTGTAGGGATTCCCTTGGGGATTTTTCACTAACTTTTCCTTTCATTTCCAGAGATGCTGAATGAACGAGAGAGGAAATCATGAATCTTGGGTGGACGATTTTCCTCCTCCTCGTCATCTCGTTCGGACGAGTCCTTTCGGATAGCAAGAAAGGAAATGCAGAGGGACTCAACACCTTTCGATTCACTCAAGAGTTCTACAATGGGTCCGTGGCAGAGAACTCCATGGGCTCCACCATGGTCACTCCAACAGAGAAAATGGGGGTTTGGAATAGGGAATCGAGGACGAGGGTCGAGTACCGGATCCTTGCTGGAGACTCCCACCATTTATTCCGACCTGAAGCCCGGCAAGTGGGAGACTTTTGCTTCCTCATCCTCCGAGTGAATAACAACGAGCGGAGTTTGAATCGCGAGATGAAGGAATTGTACAAACTGTCAATTCGGGCCGAACTCCACGACGAGGTCCGGGACGAGGAAAGTCTTCCCGTTGGATCAAACCTTCCCCCCTCTTCCCTGAGGAGCGAAGGAGAGAATTCAAATGAAATTATTGATTTTGGGAAAGAGGCAACCGGAGCTGACACGACTCCGGACACTTTAAAACCTATGAGTCTCAAGAGGGAGAAGGGAAATGGGACACGACGAGGACGAGGGCCAAAGGCACGCGGGGCCAGGAGGATCCTCAGAGACGACACCGGTCGAAGGACCGGGAATAAACCAAGAACCAAAAACCGGAGCGGAGAGAAGCGAAAAAACCGAAAGGAAAAAGATCTCATCAAGTCAACTTTCCCCATAGTTCCTTCCACTTCGACCACGTCGAAGCCCACAACCCCCAAAACTACCACAACCCCGCCGATTCAAAACGGGAAAGCTCTTCGAGTCACCGACACGACCGTGTTCATTCGAATCATCGACCTTAACGACAACGTCCCTGTATTTGAAAACCCAACCTACGATGTGGCAGTTAATGAAGATGCTCCGGTGTTGTCGAAAGTGGCAAAGATCACCGCTGCGGATGCAGACATTGGCCGGAATCGTGAAATTTACTACAGGTGAGGTTTAAATTATTCCAAGATTCATTCCATGCAGGGAAGCTCATCAGAATGCCAAAGGAGTTCTGGTTCTAAACTTCTGCAGAGGCAATAATGAGTCAGCTTCTGAATTCTAAATTCAATATTTCCCTCCCATAACCCGCCTTGAGCAGTTCACAACCTTGGTCAGCCCATGAATTAAACTCAGATGCAACTGCTTTTTTCATCATCAACACGACTCGTAAATTATTTACGTCCGCAGACCCAAACTGCATCACTTGACATTTCAGGAATGTCACTCTCTTGGAAAAGTCTTTCCTCCATAAATATTTGCAGAAACTCCCCTTGACACTTTGAAGAACTTTAGAAGGAAAAGGAGAAATGTGTACACAAATGAACCAAAGTCATAAATCATCTCGTAAATGATCCAAAGCCCAATCGTCACTCTTTTCGATTTCCCCATAAGCTAAAATGACTCAGAAATATATTAAATTCCTCTCGTAAGCACTATGTGTTAACGACACTATTAATATTCCATCTACGGTTAGCATTGCTAACTTAGCAACCAACAGAATTCTACATCAATTATATATATCAATTCGTATATATACAGTATGTAAATACATATACCGGACTGTATATATTAAATATCTCCCTCGCCAATTTGCACTTCATTCATAATTCCCCATTTTTATGCATTTCTCAATGGCGCTAAACAGGTAGTAAGTCATATATTTAACCAATCTTTTTATCCTTATCAGCTCTGACCATAAAGACATACGTATGATAGTTCTACCTATAGTATACATACTCTACACACCATCATTATCATTATACAACGTATAGATATTTATATACAATAGTAATAAGAGTAATAAGAAAGATGTATAAATAAAAAAATGTATTAGATTGTAGGTTTTTATATATAGTGTGGGTATTTATTATATGATAAGAATTGGATTTGAAACATGAAGTATAACAAGTTTCCTTTTCTAGTTCGTTTTATTCCTTTAACAATATGTGAGAGTCAAGTTGATGAAAAATGATCTTTACGTCTTCTCACGTCGAGAGCACTCACATTGATGAGTTATAATACCCACTCAATGAAAAAGTGATTGTAAAATCATGCTGACACGTCCTGAGATAAAATGCTCGCCTTTGAAAGAATGAGAAATGGAGTTTATTTTATGCTCCTTGGAATAATACCTTACTACAGAGTGAGCTACAGCCCTCCAATGCTTCATACATGAGAAATGCGAAATGTATTATGTATAGTTATATTAACAATAATGCCCGAGGGAGAGTAAAGGCAGTGGTGAATTGTTAATGGAGACCAGATGAGGAAATTTACACATCAGTTCAAAGCCGCGAATTCATTATCAATTATAATTTAACAACTTTGTCCCAACTTTTGTGTGTTTTATTTCACAGATATTCAAATGTGAAAATCATACGGGAAATTCAAATGCTTATTTAATTAAGCTTAGGGTCATTCGATTACTTAAACTTACTCTCGTCAATCTCCCGTTTAAATCCATATTTGTAAGGATATTAATGGATGAGGAAATTAAGAGATTCGCTCTCAGGAGCGATAAAAGCTTTTAAACACAATTTATTCATTTAAATGACGCTTGCAGCAAGTAAGTATATTTAAGTGTATGTTAATTTAAATAAAGATAGGTAGGTAAGGTAGTTATGCATCGAGAAAGTTTTCTCACTTTGGATTTAAATACTTCTCTACCAATTTCCATAATTTTAAGCGTAATTTAAACTTTAAATAGTAAAATTCCTGGCTGATCAACGTCGGTTGATCTAGTTGACATTTAATTAGGATATATAACTCTTAATCACTTAAGAGTTTTCTATTTTGTAAAATTGTAATTAGAAGCCCAGTTGAAATAGAAAAAAATTATTTAATATCGTCCTATACATCGCGATGCATCTCGAACCGCTTTTCATTCGCGCTTTGATTTCGAAAGGAATTCACATTTTCATTTCCTTCAATTCTTTTTGGCTTCAGTTTAATCAGTTTCCTTTTCGGTTTTATTCCTTTGTTAAATGTCTCATTTTTATCCGGATAAAATGGATTTTAATCAGCGCCAACCGTTTTTAACAATTTCCTTTTTAATCCTCACCTCACTTTATTTATTTTTTATTTTGGGTTTTTATAAAATCATCATACGTATTGTTTTCTCACCATTTCGCTAGTCGATTTCAATTCTATAATTAATTCCAATTTTATAATTTAAATAGTTATAATGCAGAAATAAAGACCTTCATTCAGAGCTTCCTTTTCCTTAGATTTTGTCCCGATTATATTTATTCAGAGACGATAAGAATACAGGTGTTAGGTGAAAGGAAAAAAGGTTTTTGTGTCATAAAAGGACTCTTGTTGTTCAAAGAATTGAATAAATGGTCTTGTAGTAAAATAAGTTTGAAGAATCTATAAACTATCCGAACTTTGTAGACCTCGTGAGTTTATTTTATATCCCTCTGCTTGTCTATTGATTCGGGCCCAAAGAGTTTATTTATTCTTTCACATGGTTGTATTTCCCAAAGAGGGGTTGGATTTATTATCCGCCTTCGTTTTTCTACCGGGTAAAATAAATTAATAATCTTTAATTTTAGCCTGTCGGAGTGGAGTGATCATTGGACGATCGATCCGATTACGGGGATTCTCTCGCCGGTTCGTCCGCTCGTGGGTCGGGCCGACGGGTCAAGACAAAAAATCTCAGTCAGAGCCCGGAACCGATGGAACGCCGGAGGAGGAAGTTCCGCCAACGTCAACATCCTCGTCCGCCCTGTCAACCGCTACGCCCCCCACATCTCGACCATCACCCCGCCCCAGGTAAACTTCCCATCCTCACGTAGACATAATTAACCAGCCTTCATGAGTCAGGGTGTGGGCGAGGATTCATGATTTCCTCAAAGCCGTTCCCGCTCCTCGTGGATGGTTAATGAACTGGATAATTGAGTTGGTGAAGTGGAAACAGTTCTTATTAACCGTCTTATTAATGGGATATTTAAGGGAAAAGTTGACTTGGTCTTAACCGATCAACTTCTCTCTTGGGAATGAGAACATGTTAATTTGGTCCAAGTGAAGGGAATCCTCATCATTCCGCCCTTCTGCTTTTAAAACTCATTGGTTTCATCATGGGCTCAAGACGTTCAATTTGGTTTGATAGGTTGAAGCGAGGCCTTATGGGGTCATCTACTCTGTCGTCAATGTAAGGGATACTGACGAGGGCGAAAACGGTCTTGTTGACCTAGAGATAAGAGAGGGCGATCCTAACGGAATATTCCGAATTACACCTACCAAGACCAAGAATGAATTTTACGTCGAAATGTCTCCGATCATTGCTCAAAACATGGAATGGAAAGCGAATTCTGGAAGAGGAACTTTCAACCTCACACTTCGAGCAACTGACAGAGGAATTCCCTCAAAGAGCTCAGAAAAGGTAAAAAACATTATTTTATATACCAGATTGTAAGTATAGTTTAAAAGTATAATTTACTTATTTTGACAAACATAAATAAGATTCTCAACAACACATTTACACCAATGTTTTCAATTTTAATAATTTATACAATGGAGATTCGAGAAAGATTTGAATTTCTGAAAGGATTTAAAAGATTCATGAAATTCAAATTTTGAAATGAACAATAGTTGATTTATGTATATATAAAAATACAGAATTTTGTATTTTTATGCTTTTTAGTTTCCTAAATGGTTATGGATTTTATCAACATGAAATCCTTTCATGTCAAATAGTTGTTAAACTTAAAAGGCGTGGATTCTTAATTCAGTGTCGACTGGATTTTTTTTCTCACTTCCTTTCCATCCTCTCGGCTTCCTCACCGCCCTATCTCAAAGAGATAAAAAGGGAAATCCTGGGTAGGAATAATGAGATCGATCAAGCTTTCATTTAACTTTTTTCCAAAAGGCCCAAGTTTTCCTCAGGTAGCTCAACCAAATCCCCAATTGACTTCTCGCTCCCCCTCGAAGATAATGTAAATGAGATATGGAGAACTAATAGCCAATTTACTCTTCCTATTTAACTGGCTCGGGAGAAGCTCAAAGGCTATCAAGCCAATTTGTTCCCATCTGCATTGTCAAACTTGGATTTTCCCCCACTCCATTTTTCCTAATTTCATTCGTTAGGATCAGGGTTCAAATTTACGATTCAATTTATCAGCTCCCCATCTCGACAAATAATGAAGAGTTTCCTCGAACGTTGATGGGGCAAATATATTTATTAAGATTTGGCCCCCATTGAACCTCCCTTTTTTCCTCTTAATTATCCCCTTATTAGTCAGAGGAAAGAGAAGGAGAGGAGGTAAAAGCCATCACTGCCTGGCCCTGAATTGTTATTTATTTCCCCGCTCGACATCCACAATAACCCGTATCAGATCTGAGATGAATAACGAGGCTATCTAATGCATATACGTATAATAGTGCATTGTTTCATTGGTTAAATAACTAGTTCAAGATATGGACCATAGCAGAAATGAATTTTGAGCCTTCTCAGGGGAATCTGGCCATTATTTAATAATCTCATCGTCTTCCATAAATATCATGAGTAAGATCTTTGAGGTGAACTTTATAAGCCCCATGCAAACTTGAGAGTTCATGGTTCGAGTAATATTCAAATTCCTATGTTTACCCAAAAAGAAGGGGAATATTGGACCAGTAAATAACACGTATGAGTTTCTCTTTCCACACACACCTTGGTTGTAAAAAGAGGATTGAAGAGGAATTAAGGTGAGGAGCGGAAATGTGTGGAAATGCAAAACGCGGGTCTTCAATCACCCTTTTCATTTAATTACTTAATTACAAAGGCCCTTTCCTCTTCGGCTTATTTGTTGGAATCTAGAGTGCAATTTAAATTGTTGTGGTTAAAGTAAATATCAGACTCACTTCATCACTGTTGAGAGTCATAAAAAAGTAGTTTCCTTCTAATACCATTTTCACATGAAAGTTCATTTCAACCTTGTATTAAGATTCATTTATACAAACTTACATTGTTAATATGTATCCATACATTATTATATAATTATACATACATACTTAGATACAGGAATACATGGGCTGTATAAAATATAAGGTTTTATTTTTCACCATTTTATGAACATGTGTTGATGGAAATTCATAATTTTATTTCTAGGACTTAGAAGTTCGGATTTCCGATTTCCTCTACGACAATTCCCAATCTGCCGTTTTTGACAAGGATGTTTATGAAGTTGAAATTAGCGAACGAGCCCCGCCACATTCAGTTGTTTTCCGTGTTGGCCGTCCTCATCCCAAAGTTGTTCTCAGCATTTCGAGCGGAAACGACGGTGACGACTTTCTGCTCGAACCCAAATCGGGGGTTTTATACACGGCCAAATGGCTCGATGCTGAAGTGAAGTCAACGTATACCCTGACCTTGGATTCTCATGACACTCGACCTGGACGCCATTTGGGCTCAAGACGAGGACAATCCGTGGCCAAAGTGGTTGTGAGAGTGAAAGATGAAAATGATTCTGATCCTGTTTTTGACCTAATGCCCAAGGAGCTCACTCTCAACGAGAACGAAGGGGTTGGGACACGAGTGGCCAAAATATCCGCGAGAGACAGAGATCAAGGAGAAAATGGGTAAGATGAATGATTTTCTCACAATATGGGCGATAAGCTCATGAAAATATTTTCATTACTTCCGTATAAGACCAACATTCTTATAGGAAATAAATAAATAGTTTTTTTCTTCATTTTATGACTTTGGGTGTGAAATAGGATATAAAAGAAATATGGCGATCTGTATCGTGTACATTGAGTTATTTACCAATTTTCAATATCAAGTGTTCTTGAGATCCCATTTGCTCAATTGGATAGATATACCTTATAGTGACATATTTCCGAATATAATCACTGATTGTGCGACCATACCTAGTTTATGTATGGGAATAAGAAATATATAGAATATCTTTTTGTATCTCCTCTGTATTGTGCTAATATTTCCCATTTAGGTTCATACGTATTATATTGGCTTGAACGGTCTGATATCCGGAGAAGGGGAGAAAATCATTTGTGTGGATTTTCCTTCTCCATTACTAATGTGTTTGTCTTTGAGAAGAGAAATTGGAATTGGGTTTTCACTCCTTTTCACAACCTAAAGGAGAGTTGTATATTAGTACATACACATATATGTATTCATGTGGTTCCTCACATTAGATATTTGCTTCCGGAGACGAGTTGTTTGATTTTGAATCTGATTTTTATCCTTTTGGCCCATCACAATCCTGCCGCTATAAATATGTATGCATAGGACGTAGGAACACAACAACGAGGGAACATTACTTACTTGCATAAATAAATAAGTAGGTTTAAGCGAACGGAGTCCATAGGGTAAAATATGAGCCCACAAATCAAAAGGATTTTCGACCCACGAGGGGCTCAAACTTGAATTATCTCTTTGGATTATCAACATGCGTTCTTTATTTTTGAGATTGCCACGGAGTCGTTTGCTAATTTCCATGTAAAAGGAACAGGTTTGATGCGGAATTCGGTTCCTGCATATTTAATATCCAACTTGAGGATTTCGCATTTAGTTTTGGGAAGAAGGAGGGATAAGTTTAAATAAATGGCTAGCTACATATTCCGAAAGTCAATGAGAGAAGAGGTATGTAATGGGATCCCATTTCCTCACCATAGGTACGTGACGTACAACATTGCCAATCTCAAGGCGGTTCCCTTTTCCATCGACCACTTCACAGGGGATCTGAAGACGAGCCAGGTCCTGGACTACGAAACCTCAAGGCGGATTTATACATTGAGGGTCCGGGCCTCCGACTGGGGCACTCCCTCTCGTAGAGAGTCAGAGATGATCCTTGTGGTCAACTTGAAGGATGTGAACGACAATCGGCCGTTGTTTACCGTCACCAATTGCCGAGCTCTTCTGGATCGCTCCATCAAATTCGAAACTGAGTTTGGACGACTTGAGGCCATCGACTTTGACAGAGGTGACTCTGTGGCTTATCGAATCGTAGGAGGGAATGAAGACGGATGTTTCAGTCTTGACTCAACCACTGGGAAACTTCGTGTCATGTGTGATCTAAGGGACTTTAGAGCCATCAAGAGATTTTTAAACGTGACAGCCACAGACACTGAATATTACTCGGACGTCATGACAATTAAGATTGAGCTCAGCGACGGACTTCGATCCATCTTCAACAAGTCGGAGAATTTGAAGAGCGGGCTCAAATTGTTCTCAACCAGTCAGTCAGTATTTGAATGTCAAGACACGGGCGTGGCGGATCGTTTGGCCCGAGAAACTCAAGAGTCTCATAACAACAATGAAATTGACGAGAGCGAATTGGCAGAAAGCGGATTCCCTCCTTTGCTCAGCCGATATGGAGAAAATGTCCATGGCCCGTCTTTCATCGACTTTCCAAATGGGATCACGGTGAGGAAGTTTTTTTAATATTATAACAAACTTATGCAGATCAGATCTTTTCAGACTTTTTGAGATCGATTTTCTCGTGATTTGAAAAAAATTTTGTGATGAGAATCAAAGTTTAGAGAGGAAGATCATTAAATTTGTTTTTGAGTCTTTGGATAATGTTGGGAACGTGGAGGCGCCCCCCACTTCCTCTCCCACACAATGAAGAAAAAGGGGAAAGTATTGGGGGCATTTATAAGAACTTGTGTACTTTATAAGTATTAGACTCCCTCAAAGTGGAAATGTAGAAAACCAGACATTTAGTATATATAGTTATGTGAAGAGAACGTCGCCTGTTTTCATTTCCTTTCGAGTGTTGTTGGTCTCTCTGAGGGTTTTGCCTCGACAAAGGACCCTCATTCGTCTTCCTTGTTTTTGTTTGTATGAGGCTCCCTGGTAAGAACGGCGTGGTTGGGGGAGAGAAATGAGACAACTCCCCGAGTTTCATTTTGAGGAATATAAGAGAGAATGAATTGGTATATATGTATGTAGTTTAATTGACTAAAAGATGGAAAGAAATTCACTGCCAACTTCGACCGCATTTTGGTCCTAATTAATTTCTAATGATTTGTCTTGATGGGAATATGTAGGTGAATGAAAGCTCGGAAGTTGAAACGGTCGTGTTTAAGATCAAAGCCAAGGATTTAGACAAAGGCTACAATGGACTCCTCACCTTTGTCATTTCTGGTGGAGACGAAATCGGCGGGGTTTGGGACATCCGGGGTATTGAACCGAATGGGGAATTCCAAGAAGCTCATCTCATCCTCGCTGCTCCGCTTGATCGAGAAGAAATCCCAAATTACGTTCTCAACATCAGCGTCTGGGACCAAGGGAAAGCTCCGAAGCACATGTCCAGACTCCTGCCAATTAAGGTACACAATCCCACGAACTTCATTTTCCCCCAACTCTTTAATTAGAGGAAATCTCCCACGGCTCAATCCCATTTTATACATTCACCTTCTTCATCCATTCTATTTCACCGATAGAAAGCTAATGCTTTCCTAACACTACATACATATAATACAAATATATAGTTACAAGTTTAACTATAATATAGGTATTTTATCTTTCATATCTCCCACGCCCATCCCTTATCTACGCTCGGCTTTCTCCATTCAATGGCTTAATAAATAGTTAGATAGGCATAGACTTGGGAAATTGAATCCTTCTCACGTACTCACAAATCCCCTTTTACCTTTGGAATAATATTGAGATAAGAGTTTAGGAAAAGTAGGGATAAACTTTTCACTATTGATTTCCATATTCGCCCATCCTGAACATTAAGTCATGTATTAGGAAATCACACTTTAACAAAGTTGATACTTTCAGAGGCTTCTTTCCCCCCATTTTATCTACCAAGAAAAAATAAATAATATTGGAGAAAAAATAAATTCTTCAATTTCTATTTTTTTGTCTACCTGTATATCATTTAAATACATAGATAGGTGTGTATACCTATATGATATACACTTACACATATTAATATGTATTTGAGCGCATTGCATTATTAAACACATAATAAATGATATTTCAAACTTTTCTCATTATTTTCTCAGATGGTTAAATATGATTAAATTGGATTTTAGCTTTCTGAATATTGAAACTAAGCTTATAATTTATATAAGCTTTTTGTAAATTTGTTGATAATTTGTTAGGTATTGGACTCCAACGACAACCCTCCAAGATTTGCCAAGTCAGGGATGAAGATCAAATTTGGCGAAGGGGATGCTCTTGTTGGAGAAACTCTCCTTCAAGTTAGTGCAACAGATGCGGACGAAGAAGGAAGTCCAAATTCTGCCATTTCTTTCCGTCTTCTCTCCGATTTCCCAGAATTCACCATTGATGAGAAGAGCGGCGAAGTGAAATTGATGAAGGAGCTCGACCGAGAGCGCCAAGACAAATACGAAATACTCGTCATGGCCGAAGATAATGGAAGTCCCAAACGGCTTTCTTCCATTGCCGTCCTAACTCTCATTGTTGAGGATCGAAATGATAATCCGCCGCGGTTTGAAGCCCTTGGACCAAATAGCAAATCACGAGTGGCTAAAATCCGCGAAGATTGGCCGGTCGGCGGGCTTGTGACGCGGGTTTTTGCAAAAGACGATGATTTGGGTTCAGCTGGTGAAGTTCGTTATAGTCTCATTGACGCCAGTTCTGACTTTCTTCTCGATGACCTCTCAGGTGTGATTCGAGTGGGTCGGAAATTGAACTATGAGAGGAATTCCATTTATAATCTCACGATCCGTGCACGAGACTTGGGTGCTCCGTCTCTTTATTCAGACACTTTCATCGTGGTCGAGGTGAGATTTGACTTTTTTCCCCACTCGAGGTTTAATGACGTTAAAGAGAATATGAATGTCTTTTATCGCTTCACACGTCCAGGCTAATGCATTATAAACATTTATATGGGTTTTGGGTCCAAGTGGGACAAATTCAAGAGTTTTTATACATTGCGTAAATGAGTTGTTCAAACAATTTGGCTGGGGGAGAATGAGTGGATTGGTTAAATGATTAAAATGGAGGTGAAAGTCGTGGATTTATTTACCAACTCAATTTACTTCCATTTGATAGAAAGGATAAGAGAACAAATGGGCTGGTTTGAATATCCAAAACGTGTTTATTATTTTTTTTCACGCCCGGGTGACTTTGGCTCATGATTTACTTAAGGAATTAATTAATTAATCGTGTATGCTATAGGCTGCGAGTAATTATTCAATATTAGGTAATCGTTTTTCCAATTATATTAATTAATAGCATTTATATATATACTTTAATTAAATATAGTTATTTAATGATCAATAACTAATGGTTAGTTTGGTTTAATTTGGTTTAATTTGGTTCAATTAAGTTAATTATTCGAGTTTTGAATATTATTTTATTCTATGGCCAAATAAAGAAGTAGGGTAAGAATTACCAAAATGAATACAAATGGAATTTATTGCAAAATCAATTCCTTTGGACCGACATTGGCATTGACATTGAGAAGTATTGATTATTGATCAAATGATTTGGCGTGTCAATGGCACACACGAACTTATTATTTGCTTAATGTTTTCAGATTTTCGAGGTTCGGGACCGAAGTCCTCTCATCTCATTCCCAGACATCGTCGTGATGGCCAAAATCCCCGAAAATTCACCTGTAGGATCGATAGTGACCTCGGTGTCTCCCACAGTTTCCCCAGACAATAAATATCCCGGTGTGTCCCTGAGCCTCGAAGGCGAGTCAAAGTTCCTCTTTACCGTTTCTCGTGACGGAGTTCTTCGAACTGCGAATGTTCTGGATCGAGAAACGAAATCTTCTCACTGGTTGACCGTTGTGGCCAGAACGGCCTTTTCTTATGGCCCTGCTTCTGACACGAGTGTGGCCAAGATGGAAGCTTTCATTGAAGTTGAAGGAGAAAACGATTGTGTTCCTCTCTCCGTATCCCCAATGTACAGGACAGAAGTTGTGGAGAATTCCCCGGTTGGTCTTCTCCTCCTTAAGATAGAAGCCTTTGACTGTGATGATGACAACCAGGGGTTTACCTTTACCCTACGGGGTTCCAATCCCCATTTCACAATTTCTAGTTCAGGGGAGTTGAGGACTTCGGCCGTTCCATTGGACAGAGAAGAGACCGAAGAACATATTCTTGAAGTGCTAATATTTGACACGGGCACTCTACCACTCAATTCAACCACCAAAGTGACAGTGAGTGTGAGAGATGAAAATGACAACCATCCACAGTTCCTATTTGGAAGCGGCGTTTACTTAATCCCCGAGTTGGGGCAAGATGTCCAAGGAGATGAACCATTAGATGGAGACAATTTTATTGAAACCGAAGAGGAAGAATTTGAGGATGGGCTCAAATGGTCCGATTGGCAAGTTCTTCCTGAAGAAATGATGGAAGACGAAGGGAGCGGAGACGGCGATGAGTTTGAAGGCATTGGGTGGAAAAAGATCTTCAGGATTGTTGGGTTCGACGGAGACGAGGGCCGGAATGGAACCCTCACTTACCGGCTCAAGTACCAAGTGAATTCAAATGGGGGTGAAGGGAAGGGCACGGACGTGTTTTCCATCCACCGCGAGACTGGAGAAATCTTCACAAGTGCGACGAGCATTAAGGGAGAAACAATACTCAAATTTGTGATTGAAGCCTCGGACGGAGGTTTCCCAATGCCGCTAAAGGCCGAACGAGAGCTTGTTCTGAGAGCCAAGGGAATTCGTCCCCGCCCTGCTCATCACCCGCCCGTCCTCCTCACAACTCAGGATGCCGTCTCATTGACCACTAAGGAAAATCCGGGATACACCGTCGAGACGATCGATGCCTTTGACTCGGATGGTGATCAAATTTGGTACGAAATCGTGTCAGGGGATCCGCAGAGGAATTTCTTCATGAACCCCGACTCTCAGAATCTCCTACTTGCAAAAAGAATCTCTTCAAGACAAGAATTCACACTTAATATTAGTCTTAGTGATGGACATTCCATCGTTTATACCAAAGTAAGTATTTTATTACATTTACAATTTTAATTACAATAATTAATACCGCTACATATTCATTCATATTCATAACTTTTTCATATTTGTTAACTTATTTATTTAGTAATATTACGTAGATATGAATTTATATTTTTTATGAATTAAACATATGTTTGTTTAATTTTTTGAATTTAGATTCTATGGTACCATGTTTGTATGTATTGATATTTTTTGAATATACTCGTAGAGTAGTTGTATAGTTATTTTGGCAAATATGTTCAAAGGAATGAACTTATGTTTGAAGAGCATTTATTCCCATAAGCTCCGCGTATCTTTGAACCCCGATCCAGTAAATAATGTATTCTGGGTGTATTTACACATGATGCATGGTCTCAGGGCGTTCGAATGCAATTTGAAATTGTGGGTTTGAGAACTCTCATTGGCGTTGTTCAACTCCCCCATACGATTTCCTATACATCATCAGACCATTTGAATTCCTCGTCTTTTTTCCTTCGAGTGTAATTGACCGTGTGTAGCCATTCCAAATTCCCCTTGTATTTTCTCTCTCTTGGAAAGTTTTGAAAGGTTTTTTTCCTAATGGACTCATTTTATGACCCTCTTATTTTATCCTTGCTTATTACTGATAAACCCAATGACTACACATGGTCCCTTACGCATTTATGTATAAAAAGCTGATTCAATCCAACCAGTCATTTGAGAAGACCCGATTTATGGTCGGAAATGAAATGGAATATTTGTTTACATGCTTTTTTATAACATACAGTTAAAATAACTAAATATATCACTAGTATATGGTATCGAGTAATATATCCTTCTCAATAGGTGTTGGTGTATATTAAATAAAGTTACTGGTTACATATCATACGCTTAAGGTCTCGAAGAGGAAATTAACGAGTTATTAGGAACTTCCGATCTGGAGTTTGAGGAAGAAAAAACTGAGCGGGATTCTTAACTTTCTCAAAAGAGGAGGAGGAAGGGGAAATAAATTCCCCTTTTGACAGTTAATTACTTTTGAATGGTCCATCGCACATTGAATTTAGTGCGATAGGAGATTCTTTTCCCCGACTATCAAAATCCTCACTACTTTCTCACACATATACACATTGACCTCAATTTCCGGTTCCGAGTTTGATATCTCTGGAGAACAGAAGGGGGATCTTGGTTGTGCTAAATCATTCAAACCGTCTCAAAACTTTCTCATATTCATTCATTCCAAGGCTTAATTTTCACTTTGCCCTCCCGTTTCATTCAATTAAGGGAAATAAAGGAAAATTAATTGGGCGGCGGAACAGTCATTTAGAGCCCTTATGTAGATGTCATCATTACTCTTTTTCCCACTTTAAATATTTACTGCTCTTCTCCCAAACTCAAATATATAAATGTACCAAATATATATAAACATACATTTGTGTATAGAAAACTATATATATATATAAGTATCTTATGTTTGGTATAATACTTACAAATGGTTTCTAGGAATTTTCTTCAAGTTTTCATTTTCTTGGTTCAAAATAGTCGGAGAGACCAAAAGTTTCACAAATATATTTATTTAAGCCTTCCACCTTTCCGTGTGAGTTGAAGAGTCTTATGATTTCATTAAAACTACTTAATCATAATGTGGAAAATGTTCGTGTGTGTGTTTGTATGGAAAATGGAGATCCTTTTTGGTCTCCATGTTCCAACCCAGGCATTTCCCGCACACGTCTCGGAGTTTAATGCTTATGTATATAAGTAAGTAAAGTATAATAAAGATAAGGATGAGGACATTAAATGGCATATGAAGATAGTTGGCGGAGATTAACAGCGGGTTTCTCAAACTAACTATATTATATGATAATAATATTATACCAGATACAATCAATGGCTCAAGGGCATAAAATTTTGAATTCCTTCATTTGAGTTCATTTTATGAATTTGTGAAGTCATTTCCTCCTGTATGACTCAAAACATGATATTTGCATTACATTCACAAGGATAAATCAAGATTGGGGGGATTTCCATTAAGAGCCGGAGTTGTAAATATCATAAAGGTGGATTGTTCCCAACGAGGAGACTCTTCGCATTCATGGTGGGAATCCACAATGATCTTATTGTGTAGTATTTATTCATTCAATTCGGTCATGGTAGGACTATATTGTAGACAATTAATTGGTGGAATATAATAATATACTGATATAGGTATATATTCGTAATCGACAGGGCAATGGTTTAGATATAACCAGTTTCCATTTATGAGGTTTGTAATTTATTCCATGATGATTGTTTTCCAGGTCCTTGTTCGAGTGATCGAGAGCGAAGAGATTTCTTCCTTGATGTGGGAAGAGGAAAATTACACGGCCGAGATTCCGGAGCTTTCCCCTCACTCCGACCCAAACCATCTCGTTAGTCGAGTGGGAATCAAGGCGGATAATTGGACCTCGGGAGGAGGGCCGATCCTTTACGGCTTCCACAATGCTCAAGACACTCGGTCCCTCAAACTCTTCACCATCGACTCGGTGTCTGGGGAGGTCCGTGTGGGCAAATCCGGGCTTATTGACCGAGAAACAATCTCAACCCACATCCTGACCATTAAAGCCAAAACGCTCTCTCTCACTGATTCCCAGAGCTTCGTCCGGTTAACCGTCAACGTTCTCGACAGCAACGACCACGCACCAATGTTCCTATCGGGAGTCGACGGGGGTTCGCCGCGAATTGAGCTTAGGATACCTGAAACAATCGCTGTAGGAACTCGCATTGCCCAGGTCAAATATCCATAATATCATTTTTAAATAAAATCTCCTTCTATGACATTTACTTAATTTATGCAAAATGAATAGATCATGTTGAGCCAAGGAGAAACTTTTGTACCTAGAATAGATGGAAAGAAGGAACTTTGTCGAAAATATCTATTTTATGGATTGAAAAACAGATTTGAATGGAATGGAATGGAAATCAGCGTATGGGAAATTGAATTGATAGATCTCCATTTATGCATATTTTCAATTTCACACTTCATCTTAAAGATGTTGGATGGGAATGATGGGGATTTTACATCAACAGAATTTTGTAAGATTATTTCCCGGACTTATGTTTCTATCTAAAGGAGTTTGAGTAATGGGGAGATTGGAGAATTCATGATCTTCATAATTGGTACATGGATGGAAGAAGGATGAAGAATCGGCCCTGAGACCCGCACTTACTTGCTCATTGGCTCGAAGTTGAAAGGTGATTATGAGGATGTATGATTCATTCCTGGATTCCCAACATCCAGAGAAATGGAGTGAGACAGGAGAAAATGGGCTGAGGGCTGAGAGAGTCGGAAGGAGTGAGGCTCTTCATCTTGTCCGTTCCGGAGCGTAAACCTTCTCTCTTTTATATCATTGGAAGTCCGAGGAATGCTGAGAACACTTCGGGAAATTGATCATATAATAATACATAATATGGGAGGAGGGGCGGCCTCAATTCTTCCACCCGCCGCTATTATATTATTCAGGAAGATTATAAGCGGCGGGGCTTGGAGAACTTTCTAAGAAAGGCTTGGATCTATTATGTATGATCCTATATATGAGTATGATCCCACTCTACTATACTGGACTAAACATATCTACTATACTTAAATAAAGTAGATATGTATGTGGAATCGGATGGTCCAGAGGGAGAGTAGGTGAGGCATGGAGAGAAAATGGAGATCCGTCACTCCGTTCATGGAATGGAGAAGGAGTGTATAAATACAAATCCAATCGAGTCATTCGGCGATTTGGCTCCCGAAAGAGTAATTCCTTTCCTCTTCGCCACCAGTACGAGAAAGATACAAGGGAGAGATTCGAAAGGAAGATCTCATCCCTTAGGAAATGTTATTCAATTTTTACTTTCACCATCCAATCCATTTCCATTTATATTGCCTTTGTAAACAAAACATTCTTTGGCTCTCACATGATTTAAATAAGGAAATGGGGTTTTTATTCATTAAATATAATCCAATCGCTAAAGAGGTTCCTTCATTGGTCTTTATTAGCCAATCCATTCATTAAAATAACTTTCAATGGTAGATCTTAAAAAAATTAAATGAAATTCATTGTTAAATGTTCAAATATTTCAGATCGAAGCATTTGACATGGACTCGGGAGAAAATGGGCGACTTTCTTATTCAATCACATTTGGTAACATCGGAAATGCATTTGGAATTGAGAAGGAGACCGGCGGGGTTTATCTCAACCGTCCTTTGAATCTTCCATTTGGCGAAACGAGCATGGAATATCAGCTCACAGTCAAGGCCTCGGACCACGGCCGTCCAACGTCCCTTACAGCATCCGCGAGTGTAAATGTGATAGTGAGTCTTGCATCGGAGGAAGATTCACTTGGGATGCGATGTCTCTCCGAAGACGAACCCCACGTTGGGATGAAATCCGGAAGGGAGATGAGGGTCCGAATGAAGGAAAATTCTTCACCGGGGACTTATGTGACAATGGTACGGGTGGTGAACTCAGCAAGTGTGAGCTTTGAGATTGAAGAGAACCGCGGGAACGTGTTCTGGATTGATCCTGCCACTGGAGTCATTTTAGTCGGGAGGAGCCGCGGGGCTTTGGACCGGGAAAAGAAGCCAATTCATGAGTTGACCGTGAGGGCAACTAATTCGGTGAGTCAGCCATTAACCAACAACTGCCCCCATATACTCCCATTGTGCATCCGAGCTCCATTTCCTCCCCTTCCCATCCATTACTCATTGGGAAGATGAATTAAGACAGGGAGGGGTCCGTGGGATGCAGAAAATCAAATGGTTGTTTTACCCAAAGACCCCTTAGGTCTCTACATACGTATTGCTTAGAATTTTGACTGAGATTTTCCAGGTGGTATTTTGAGATGTCAACATGGTGATTCCTCCATGTCTTAAACCCCATTTTGAAATTTATGGCTCAATTTGATATCCCAAATTGGATGATCCAAATAGTCAGGATCAGGGAAGACGTGGAAGAATGGATCTTCACTTTAAGGATATAAAAAAACTAAGAATGTAAACTTTCCCTCTTTTCACATCGCTCAAATCCGATTCACTTTCTCATTCTACTGACTCTGTATAAAAAAGTGCATCGAATTGTGGGCCGAAGTCAATGGGTTTTTATGGTGAGAATAACTCTTTGAAGACCAATTGAGACCTGGCATGAGGACTTAATCCTCAACTTTCCACTTCATCACATTCACACACTCAATGCGGAACATTTTAAAAGAAATCTCATTGACCCATAATTCCGACAAATTTCCCCTCGTTCGTAGAAATAAAGCTTTTAACAGTCAAATTCACACCTTTATCAGGGAAAGCAATTTATGGACTAATGGTGGTGCAGAGATGTGGAGTAATAATGTTCTATCAAAAGGAACAACTTTCGCTTTTTTTCTCTCTCCCATTTACTTTCCTTAAGAAATGAGATCGAATTTGGAGTTTTTGCAAACGACCATAATCGCCCCAAATCTTTAAATCTTCCCCTACCCAGAATCCATAGGATATGTGAATTTGTTAGTAATAATTTTTAATTCAATACAACAGCGCGGGCTGTACGGGATTTGCCGAGTGAAGGTTGAGCTTGAGGATGAGAACGATCACGCTCCTTATTTTACCACTTTGTACTACGAGGGTCAAATCAGTGAAGATGCCCCTCTTGGGACTCTCGTAATGAAGAGGGAGAAGAACAAAAATGAGCTGAGCCAACCCTTGGTCCTTTCCTCGACCGATGGGGACATTGGGACCAATGCCTTGGTAACATATTCCATCATCGAGGCCAACGAGATGAAAACGGTTTTTCACATCGACCCTTCCACAGGAGCTCTGCTCCTCGTCACTTCCCTCGACTATGAAAAACGGAAGAGCTATGTGTTACATGTAAGGGCCGTGGACGGGGGCGGTCTCTCGAGTCAAAATGTAGCTGTGGTGAATGTGAGCGTCCTCAATGTGAACGACAAGGCCCCGGTGGCCCAAAATAGCCGAGTTGACCTTTTGACCCCTACTGCTAAGGGATTCCTAGTTCATAAAGTTGAAGTCGTTGACGCGGACGGGGACGAGCTCGAGTTTAAAATCACTCGCGGAAACGTCCCCGGATTTTTTTCCATCGACCAGAAGTCAGGCGAAGTGCGAATGGCCAAAACTGAAGGCTTCACCACCGGGAAACACGTCGTGGAAGTGACGGTGAGTGATGGACGATTTTCGGCCGTTGCGACTGTCAACATCCACGTGAAGGGATTGGAAGGAAATAGGAAGTTCGGTTTTCGGAATTCAACTTTCTTAACTGCCGCCGCAGAAAATTCCACCAAGGTTGTGAATCTCTTGGCGCTTTCAGTCTTTGGAGCTCACATGAATGAGAATTTGAAATTTCGGATCCTGAGCCCCACGCACTACTTTGGGATCAAGCGAACTTCCGGGGTCCTTTTCACCACTGGGAGGAAATTAGACAGAGAAGAAGAACCCAAACACACGCTCCTGGTGGAGGTAAAATTAATAAACAGGAAAAGGTAAAGAAATAAATAATTCCCATTAATGGATGGATTGATGTAGGCCAAAGGGGATGAACCTTCGAGGATCGCCAGGTGCTTTGTGGAAATCACTGTAACTGACATCAACGACAATTGCCCAGGTGAGGTTCTAAATTCAATTTCCTTCCAAGTGGTTCTTTAAGAGACCATTTGAGAGCATATAACATATACCTAATGTTTTATTTTTCTTCATAGTGTATATCAATCTTCCGTACGTGGCTGTGGTGTCCGTCGACGCGAAGCCGGGTGACTTTGTCATTCAAGTGAGCCCATGAGGACTTTTCTCGCTAATGATCCCCATCCTCGAGAGAGTGCTCCAGAGTTTGATCTATTTTAACTCTTGATCTCTCCCCATTTGAAACCATGGCTCATATTTTATTTCCTATCATCCGAGAAGTGTTTTGAGCCTCGAAGTTGAATTACCCTTTCCCTTATTACTCTTGGTTTTAAGTATGAAAAATTCTTGTAAGAAATCCCTCCACACCCTTTTCCCTTTTTCTTATATAGCCAAATAAGTGCACGTCAGGTTCCGAAAATAAGCCAAGAGACTCATTTGGAAAAGCACTCCCTACATCATTTCACACTCTCGGTTCCTTCCGCACTCCTCACAAAATGATATCTGAAACAGGTGAAGGCTTTTGATGCCGACGAGAGGGAAAACGCCATCATTCGCTATGAACTTGTTCGGAGCCCTTATGGAGATATTTACGAATTGGACAAAAAGACTGGAGAGATTCGGATGAGAAGGAAACCGGACGGAGTTGGACATCATGAAATCACAATCAAGGCCTATGATGGAGGTAAATAATTCTTTCTTTTTACGCTCATAATGGGAAATGTTGGTAGCCAAGGATTTCTCTCATTAGTCTCATCACTTTGAAAGGGGGATTGAGATGAGTGGAAACTATTGGATTTCCCTTTCGGGTGAAGAAGAAAATGAAGGCCAATGACGCTATGCGGCTCAAATCCCCTCATTTCCCTCTTTTATGTATAAAGGAACGGCGGGCCGAATTGTTGAGAGTTGGGGGGATTGAAACATGTAAGAAGTTTGTCTGCCAAGTTGAGAAGGATCCCATTATTAACTTGGGTGATGTAGTCGGAAGTATATAAGAGATCCTTCCAATCGGCATCTTTTCCCCTTCCTCAACTTTTGTCAACATTGGGCCTTTTTTGGCAGAGATTCCTCTCTCAATGCAATTTGAATGAGATACACAAGGGAGAGAAAGAGGCCAATTTGCTCACGTTTCCCTGGACGAATAAAAAGCATTAAACAAGGGGAGTTTTAATACTACAGGGTTTTGATACAGAGTTTTGATATACCAATTGATATACTCAATCAGTATGGCATGATTTTTATACCAGAGGTTTGGTGGTAAAATATGAAGTCGTTTAAGTCTCTCCCTCACGGACCAAAATGTCCTGGGACGTAATGAGAAAAAAGGCTGACTCAATCTGGGAAATTGTTTATCAGGTGTTCCAACATGCACGACGACGGCTCCTGTTCAAATCAAAATTGTGACTCATGACCAACCCGTGTTTGAGCAGCAATGGTATGAAACTTGGATTCCTGAAGATGCGGCTGTTCAATCCACGGCCCTCGCTTTGGTCGCCCACGCCAAGAATCCCATCCTGTACTCAATTGAAGCAGGAAATGATTTTGATGAGTTTGGGATTGACTACCAGACAGGTTCGAGAATCCTTTCATTTGACTTTAATTCTTATATTATTTATGTTATATTCGAGTATCTTACATCTTCCAAATGGTTTCATGTTTTATATTCCTTTTGTTGATTTGAAATTTGGATTGGCAATGTTTATTAAATCTTCAATAAATATATAAAGTCACAAATTGATAAATGTACTAAGGGTAATATTTTTTAGCTTTGCTTGACAAAAAACTAAGAAAATGGTTTTAGCTTTTTAAGTTGAATTTGGTTCGGAATAAAGATTTAATTCAAAATTGAGTCTCATCTCTTGAGACCGTAATGAGCTGACCGCTAACTGTATTGATCGTTCGAATCGTCTGAGCTTCACCCGATCGCATGTGGAATGGGGGGAGTAAGACCAGTTTAATGGAATAATATATTTTATACTCAATGTCAAACATTTGCTCGTAAGTCTCCCATTACTCCCTCCCCTCCAGCCACCTCCATTCCAGACCTGTCACAATGACAAATTTCTCCTTCTCGGAAAAGATCCGATAATACATACCTGAGCTCTCCACTCCGGGCAAGAAGTCTTAAGAAACTTCAGCTTTTCACCAAACATTCCCCCGCTTTCCTCCTCACATGGATCCCTTTCACCTCTTTGCCTTTCCCAATTAATTATTCAAACTCCTATTGCATGAAATAAAATAATTCTCCATGTTGTGGTGGAGAACCAAAGTGTCCTTTACAACTTTTCCCAATCCCCTTTTCATTCACATACATTAAATAGTTTCCGCTAATTGTTTGATTTCTCATATATGAGATATTTTATATTACATGATATGTAAAGTATACAGGTATTGTGTTATACACTTGTAAGTATATGAAAATATTTATATTTGCATTCCTTGCATGGAATTATAATTACGAATTAGATTTAATAGTAGTTTTAATTTGTAAATGTTATTGGAGCGGTTTATTTTAAATAATCCAAATAATGTTATCTATAGTAATTCTCTCATCTGTACTAATTGATCTTTTTTCTCTCTTTCTGCTTTCTCTCACATCTCTACTAACTCTTTCGTCTCTTCTTCAGACATGGGCCTTAACCGAATATGTAAGACATCAAGATCAATTTTCTTTTTTTTCTTCTCTGGAAAAGTGTGGAATGTGAAGTTTACGTTTTGAATTCTCGTGGATCATTTGAGATAAATTACCCTTGATTTTCATTTCCAAGTTGAAGTTATTCTGTATACTCTGGTATTATATGTTTGTTTGAGTGTAAGGAGAAGTTTATGGATAGGAAGAAATCAATGAAATCTAATAGTTTCATTGAACACATGGAGACGAGGGAAATGTCCGATTCTCAATCCGGGTGGTGATCGGACCAGATGACGACGATGATCTTGAAATTGATTCAAAGTGTGGAATTTCTCCCAACTCCATTTTCCTCCTTCTCTCTTACAAGAATGGATCGTGGAGTTGATGTGATATTTATCCCCCTTGTGTTCTTTAAAGGGGGATTTGAATGCCCTCGAACTTGTCACTTCTTCCCCCCCCCCCCCTTCCCCATTCAAAGCCTTCAATGAAGGGCCATTCTTTCCTTTGTTTACACGAAAAACTCAAATCCACTCTTTATGTAACTTGAAATATTGAGCTTGGAGAGATTTGTAAAGCGAACCAGGAAAGAGTTTGTTCACAGCGTGTTCCATGTTAGCAATAGGAAATATGTATAGGAAACGGAGTCTTTACATGATCAGTTTTCTTTCAACCATCTTGTGTTTAATACTACGGGGATAAATGGGGCTTTGAACCTTACACATGTTGACTACAAAGAGAAAGAAGGGAATTAGAAATTAAGGAAGTTTCAATTTAATCCTATCATGGTTGTAATCTCTAGGTGTTCTCTTTGTCAACTCTCCGCTTGACTTTGAGGCTCAGAGTCGCCATCGACTAACTCTAAGAGCAACGGACCTCGTGAGTTCCTCATGGTCTTCGACCATTGTCAACGTCCGGATTCGGGACTCAAACGACAACAAGCCGTTTTTCGAAAAGGATTCCTACACCTTGAGTCTACCTGAGGGATATATGCCGCCTGGAGGTTTGGTGACAGTGATCAAAGCCCACGACAACGATACAGGAATTAACGCCATGCTCACTTATGAACTCGTTCCTGATGAAAGTCTTGAAAGAGAAGGAGCCAGGAAATCCCGTCCTGAGCGAAATTTGCTCCTCGACATTGAGAACGAAGTTGAGCCGGAGTTGATGCTTAGCGAAGATGCCACAAGCAATAATCGAACAAGACTAAGTGCCTTGAAGATGTTCATGGTCAAACCCAATGATGGGTCGATTGTTCTCAAACAGACTTTGGACTACGAGCGAGCCCATGAGCTCCGTTTCTCAATTATTGTGAGAGATTCTGGGATTCCGCCGTTGAGCTCAACTGCCCGTGTCATCGTAAAAGGTGAGTTGGACCTTATTGGACTATGGGTATATATAACCTAGGTGAAGGAAGAAGATAATTAAGAGATTGGACCATGGGAGGAAAGGAGTTCACAATTTCATATGGTTCCCCTTGGGCCATATTCTCCTCCGTGGGCCATTGAGCAGGGAGGGAAGTGGTTCTTCAGGGGCTTGTAAACATCTCGAGGCGGGTGGGCGGAATGGGAATGGAGAGATAGAGGCGGGAGCCACATGCTGTTTGAGATAGGACTAACAGCCGTAATATTCCTCCGATACTGGGCATGGGGAAATGGGGAAATAAAGATGCGGAGGGAATTGAGAATCTCTGGCTCACAGCTGGAATCAAATGAATTTGCATATACCCATTTAGAATTTGGCTATTCTGAACAAGTTGGGTCGCCTTGGCCAACATTAAAAGGGGAGAGAATTTCCGGTTGGCAGGTGAAATTTGAGGTTTTTCTTTCTCCTAAGACACCCAAAATGATTGAAATAACATATTTATTCTTTTTAGTGGTGGATGTGAATGACAATGCTCCGCATTTTGAACGAACTGTCTACTACGCCCGGATCTCTGAAGTTGTGGCGAGAGGTCATTTTGTCGCAAAAGTAACGGCCTATGATCCAGACGTAATGGACTCACTGCGGTACGCCATTGTGGGACATTACCATCACAGAGCTGCGTTCGAGATGGATGAAAATTCAGGTTCGTTTTGGGGCGTATGGAAGAGAGAAAAGTTTATTTCATTGATGTGATTGTTCGAGTTTTGATTCATGGGCCCTTCTTCATTTCCACATTCCCATTCCACATTGGGGGGAGGTTCCACTTGAGGAAAATATATGACACTGCCCAAGAGTCTTTAACTACGATTTTATCTCCTTAGGATTTCTTCTTATCCACTTTCACCCATTTTTTTAAAAAAAGAAGAGGAAAAAACGTGTTCCTACAATTCATATTTCCTTGAGGTTTTCTCTCCATGAGAAATTCCAATCTTTTCCAAAAAGAAAGTTCAAAGTTTTTCCAATTTATTCCCTGAATATCCAACAGTTGTACGCACCCACTAAATTATCTTATTGTATGGAAATATATGAAATGGATCAATGAGTTGATTGTTAAAGACCTTTTGATGTAAACCTTCTGCACTGCCACTTTTATACATTTTTTTACAAATTCCTTTCCTTTTCAAATTGTTTCTTTGAGGAACATTTTTGAACTACTCTTGTGAATTCTTTAGGGATTGTCATCTTGTCCCAGCCGAAAGTTCTCATGAGCGAATTGAGTTTTACGCTCAATATAAGTGTTACTGACGGAGTGTTCACTTCCTTCGCACGACTCCACGTAAGTTTCATTTTATAAATTTTTTTAATATATTTTTTCATTAAGGGCAAAGGAATGTTTTTCCAATTGCCAAGTTACGACCTTTGATCATTTACGTACTTTATGTGGTTCGATTCGTAATAAAGTTGAAGCATTTGTAGGGTGAATTTAGTTATTTAGTAATCTGTATTTATTTGTGAAGTTTATTTGAGGACATCTTAAATCCATTTTGTTAAAGTGGCCTATTCATCTCTTACAATTCTTTTATTGATTTTCCCTTGAGCTTGAGTTCAAGTGAATGAGTCGGACAGGAAGTTTTGATCTCTCTAAGTTGAGATCCAAGTGGGAGACTCAAAGACTCAAAGTGATAGATTCTTTTCCAAATGGTCTTTTACTTCCCCTCACATTTTGAGACTTTTCCCAGATCGATGTAGAACCAAAAAATCATCACCCGCCGGCTTTCCCCCTTCAAATATACGAAGTTGGATGTTCGGAGAATTCCCCGGATGGGACGATCATAGCGACCCTCACCGCCTTCGACCCTGACCGATCCATCTTCGGGAAGGTGAAATATTTAATTGCCGACACGGACGAGCCAGGATTGTTCCTCATTGATGAAGCGAGCGGAGAAGTTCGACTTTCCTCCACACCTGAAGTTTCCCTTGATCGGGAATACAAAGGATCTCACACGATCGAGATTGTGGCCCAAGACGGAGGCGGATGGCTTGGATACACAAAATTAGTTGTCAAGGTCCGATTTAACAAATTTTGTTTTTAGTTTAATAGTCAATGAGCGAATACAATATAATATTAGTACCTATTATTTATAAGTATTGTTTTAATTAGGTTGCGGATGTGAATGAATACAGTCCAGTTTTTCCAGTTTCTGAATATAGAGTTACGATCCCCTCAGAACGTTTGCGGTCAAAGAAGCCAATTCTCCAGGTTGGAATCTCATCAATCATTTCATTTTGTAACATTCCGCTGGCGACTTTTCCCCCATTTTTCCTTCGGAATGTAATTTTTCCTATCTCCCCTCCTCAGGTTGTGGCAGTTGACGCAGATACGGAGTTTGGTATCCGTTATTCCATCCTCGATCTGCCGCCGGAGAAAAGTTGGAACTGGACGACGGGAGTAAAACGCGACGCTGCTTATTTTGACATTCATGGAGAAACGGGCGAACTTGGGTTTAAAATGACTGATGATGAGATTCGGGCGATTGGAGGGACCAGGAAGGATTTCCAATTTTGGGTCAAGGCAATGGACGATGGCGGACTTCACTCCCATGTTCCTGTGACAGTGGCGGTTTTGTCGGCCGGCGAACCCACACCAGAAATCCAACCACAAAACTCTACGTTCTTTGTTAAGGAGGATGCTCCGGTGGGATCAATGGTGACCACATTCCGGGTTACGAATATTGAATCTCCAAAGTTCCGGCTTCTCAGTTCAAACGAGTTCTTTGAAGTGGATGTGGAAGGGAATCTCATCGTTAATGCCCGACTTGACCAAGAGCAAGAAGATAAACACACGGTTCGTGTTTGCCTTTCCTTATACACATAGTACAACTCGTGATGAAGGATTGGGTGGAGATTTAATTAATTAAGCAATTTCTTCACACTCACTACCTGGCAATTAGCAATTTCCAATTGGGTTCATTTTCATGATTTTTGATCCAGGTTGTGATTTGGGCTGAGAGCGGTGACGGAATGAGCGTCGCAACTTCACAAGTCACCATACGAATTCTTGATACAAACGATGAAGTTCCAGGTTACTTTTTATTATTTAATTATTCATCATGTCTTGATAGATCTTTTTGTAATGGAAATTTGTAGAGAAGTGGAAAGAAATTAAAAGAGGCAATTAACTTTAGCAGCTAAACTTTTTCATAAGCTCAAATATTCCTCTTTGTTCTTTCCAGCCTTTAATTCTCCTCAGTATAACATCAAAGTGGCGGAAGATTTCCCTGAAGGATCTCTCATCTTCACTGGTAAGAAAAAAAGACCATCTTGCACATCCTTCCTTCATAACATCCTCTAACTAATCCAAACAGAATCGAGATTCACACGTAGAGCATATGTTTATATTACATTTAATATAAACAAACCTTTCACATTGTTCCACACATATAATAAACTGGAATTGTCATTCAGTTGCTTACACTTCTGCGTATAAAGGAAGAAGAAAATCATTAAGGAGTTTAAGAACTAAATTAAGTAGACGGAGCTGTGAATGCAAATGAATGGATAAAAAAATTAACTTTGGGGTTTAAATGAGCTCAAGTGTGTGTTGTATAGGCAATTCAAAATTAGTTAAGAATTCATCAGAGTAAAAGGAGTCAATTTGGTCAACTATTTATTAGGGAAGGAGTTTATAGGGGAGAAAATGATATTTGAATGGATCTATATGAAATACATATTTAAAATATTAAGACCTCGATATGTCCCATTCTCCATATTCTCTATATAGGAAGTTTGTAAATGGAGTTCGTGTAGGTTTATTTTCATGACTCGTTGAGATCTCATTTTGAATGAGTTTTGAGGGCCGAAAGGGGATTTCATATTTAATGACTCATTTCTTCTTTGGAGAAGGGTAAGTGGAAAAAAGGCGGGTGTTAGTAAATAAGTCGCTTAATTATCCCCTTTGAAAGTAACAACTCCGCGTCTCTGGGTTGAATAAATAACCACGGACTTGGGCGGATTGTCGAGAAGGGAGATAATATGTAATGTACATATTACTCCGCCTTCCACTCAAAACAGTCTTTGCATAATTGAGAACCTTTTTCATTAGCTATGAAGAATTGACTTTCCCTATTGTATACCATATATTTACAAGTATACTCCCCAGGACCAACTGGGTTTTGTGTTTCGACTACCTTCCTTCTTTCCTGTAAGCGCACAAACCCAGTTGGCTTTGGGGAGTACATATGTAGTAAGTTTATATTCTCATTGTGTTGAGGAGATTTCATTCCTTGTCTTGTATAGTTCATGCCGTGGATGCAGACAAGAATGGGAATGTAAAGGAACGATATTCACTTGTCCCTTCTCCTGACACGGCCCACTTCTCGGTGAATCAAGACCATGGATGGATCACCCTCGTCAACAAATTGGATTACGAGGTGAGGTTTAATGGGAAATAGGGATGGGATTAAAAGTGTTTTCTCCCTTTCCAGACCACCACAAGTCACACGCTCCACGTTGTTGCGACGGACAGTGAGAAGCCGTATTTAATGAGCACGGCCACCGTTGTTGTAGAGGTCCTCAATGTAAATGACAACCCGAGTCTCTTTGGAACAGGGCATTACTTCTCCACGGGTGAGTATCTACTCATTTCGATAAAAGGACTCATCTTCTTTACTCCACTCCACTTATTCTGCTCAGACCAGAACCGCTTCCCTTTTAATATCTTAATAGGGATATAATATATATCTCACTTTCATTTTAAGGGTCCTTATATTTAACATAGGATACAGTATGTAATATTAATTAATATCTATATCAGTCATATCAAACTAACTTATATGGAAGGATATATTTATGGTATTGTATATAGGGATTTTGGATAGAGATTGAGTAATTAAATTTGGAAGCTTGTATTATACTAAAATATTTGATGTAAGATAGAACCACGATTTTGCATCGATTTTTAACTGCAATACATTTATATACATATTACCCATATACAAAGGTTATACATACATTATAATCTCTGTATTAAATATACATATTATACATACTTTATGTTAGGTTATTTTTATTAAGTCAAATTCATTAGGTAAATAGGAGATTTTTTGTATTTTTTTAGTAAATATTTACTGGTGATGAAAGTTTTTGTGTGTGGAATATATTTAATGCATTTTGCATAGATAAACAACTCAAAGTCAGGTTGTTAAATGATTCATTGCTTTCTTCAAGAACGATAAATCATTGAGAGCAATGGGAAGTAGGTAGAAAGAGCCAGCGAGCTTTCACGCTCAACTACTTGAGTTATAAAGTAATGATGGGGATTCAAATTAATTCCTTCCACGAACAAAGCTAAGGTTAAAATATGCAAAGGAATAGCTTGGTTTATTCCTCAACTTTTCTCTCTTACTCTGATAGTGAGGGAAGACGTGGCGGAAGGGAGTCTCGTTGCGACCGTCGTTACAACCGATATGGACCAAGGAGCTTGGAGGAACAATGCGTCCACCATCGTCCCAACACACTTGTCATACTACATCGTGGCAGGGAACGAGAAAGGGCATTTCAAAGTAAGAACTCAATTCCCTTCTCGGGTTTCAGGACCATAAAGGCGAGATTGGAGATAGTCGGACCCTCAAATGGTCAAAGTTTTCAAAGAGGGGATGGATCAACTCGGAACTTCATTGTCTTTCTAAATGGGGTGGAACTTAATTGGGGTGGGAATTAATAGGGGTTGAACTTAATTCGGGCTGAACTTTAATGGGGTTGAAGGGGTTTAATTAATAAAGGGATATTTGTGCAGATTAGCGAAAGAGGAGAAATCAGTATGTGGCGCGGATTGGATGCAGAGGTCGACCAAACCTTTGAACTTACTATTGTAGCAACAGATGGGTTCCATACAGACTACGCCAATTTGACAGTCAACATCTCTGACGTGAATGGTGAGTTTGCCTTTTTTCTTTCTCTTTTTTTGGAAACACTATTTGCTCCTTTTTATCTCATGAAATCAGTTGAAAATGAACTTTTTGCTAAGAACCCAATTATGGTTTAATCCGTTCATTATAGTTGAATGTATTTTACTGTATATGTAGTAGTTAAACTGGCGGTTTTAATTTCATAATGGTTAAGCGTGGTGCTTTATTTAGCATCTGTAATAGAAAGCGTAATCATAAATGTACGTTTAATAGACAATGTTCCAATCTGCCCAATTCCTGAGTATTACAAGGTGCTACAAGAGCTTGCTCCAATTGGACATTATGTGACGACGATTGAAGCCACAGATCCTGATATAAGTAATTTATTTAAATCTTCAATCCCAGAGCTTAAAGAGACAAATAAATTAATTATAAATTGATTAAATAATTAAATTATAACAAGGTGCTGGGCGACCTGTGTTCTCGCTTTCTGGACATGGTTCTGAACATTTTGAGATTGACGGTGAAAGCGGAGTGATTGTGACCAAAACTGGGTTGGACCGAGAGGGTCCCTTTTCTTCCTATACACTTCTTGCTCATGCACGGGACAAAGAAGCCAAAGAGGAATGTTCCTCTGTTATTGAAATCATCATCGAGGACGAGAATGACAATTTGCCAAAGTAAGTTCTTGAAGTGAAGTCTTTAATTTAGATACATATTACTTTACATTCGCTTTTTTTTATATTAAAAGCTAATATTTAATTGTAATTGTATTTAGGTTTACCGAAGAGGTTTATTCAGTTGCTGTGAAGGAAGACGCTCCAATTGGAGCTTTAATTGGGAAAGTCCATGCTGACGATGCTGACGCGGGAGTTAACCGAAGAATCCGCTACAAGCTCACGATGACTTTGGCAAATTCTGAAACTCTGATTGAGGATCAATTTGGAATGGATTCGGGAAGTGGAGTTCTCTCACTCCTTCGTCCTCTTGATCGAGAACTCGTTTCTCATTACAATTTGACAATTCAGGTGAGAAAGTGAAAAAGGAGCTTGGGGCGTCTTAACATCTTGGGCATACATTTCCATTTAATGAATTTTAATTTCTCCTGAGATCTTTAAACACTCATTAAATCTTCATTCTTAAGGCGACTGATGGCGGCGATCCTCCGCAGACTTCCCTCGTTGCTATGCATTTACTCGTTTTAGATGTCAACGACAATCCGCCAGAGTTTGCCTTCAATTATTATTCTTCTTCAATATCTGAGGTGATCAAACGAGTCTTTATTTAGATAGTTTAAATATAACATTCTCTTTTAATTAACTTTGTAATTCATCGATTTTCTCTTTTATAATATTTCCGCTAAACAAAGTTTCATTTATACTAGAAATACTATATTAGATCTTTTGTTGATTTTCTATTATATGAGTTAGTTATAATAAGAATCTATATTGACGTTTATATGAAGCTTTTATGTCCATGGAATTAACTCTCGTTTGATTGACAGTTGTCTGGAGTTGGAACGGAAGTGACGAGAGTGCTGGCCACATCAAAAGATGTTGGAATCAATGCTGAGATCTCATATGACATCGTTGGGGGAAATGGCTATAATCATTTTGGAATCCATCCAAAGACGGGTGTCATTTTCATCAACGGCTCTCTCGACTACGAGAGGGTTCGAGAATATGTTTTGGCTGTAAGAGCGAGAGACGGCGGAACTCCGCCACTTGCAGCTCAATGTCTTGTTAATATCTCTGTCTCGGATTCAAACGACAATAGTCCACATTTCCAAATGAGCACCTTTTCTGTAGAAATACCAGAAGATGCGGCCGTTTCAACTTCTGTGATTCAGGTAACATCTTTTTCCATTTTTTTTAAATATTTTCATCAAAAATTCAAAATTGTAGAGAAAATTGAAAAATTCATTTAATAGCTTTTGTACATATTTTTTAATAAGTCCAATGTTTCTATTTAAAAATTAATGTGAATTCAGATCACAGCGGCAGATTTGGATAGTGGAGTGAATGCAGTGATCACTTACGAATTGAAGACCGGAGACAGACTGAAGCATTTTACCATCGATCCAGTGAAGGGAATCATCTCCGTGGCATCAGCTCTTGACCGAGAGATGGTAAGATCCTTTAATCCTCTCCCTACTTCCAATTTATTGGGTTGAGATGTTGAGAGAAGACGAAGGGATTAAACGAGGGAGATCTCCCATAACTTCAGGATCAAACTAAAACCTTCCCATTCCAGATCCCTCATTATTCCCTTGAGGTGTGGGCTACGGACGGCGGAACGCCGGCTCTGTCAACATCAACGCTTGTCCAAGTCCAAGTCTTGGATCGAAACGACAACGCTCCGTTTTTCTCTAAGGAAAATTATTCAGTCATTGTCCAGGTATATCATAAATCGAAGCGGAATGATGTGATTGGGAAGGGTTATGGGGCGATTATGGAAGTTCCATAAAGATGAGACTTCATAAATTGTGGATTGAATAGGAGGATCGACCAATTGGGTTCCAAATCCTCACATTTGATGTGAGTGATGCAGACGGGCCAGCTAATTCAAGTCCTTTCACCTGGGATCTAAGGGACTTGGAGAGTCCAAAAGGAACGCAGCCGCTCTTTACAGTTTCCCATGGCGGGACTTTGAATGTTGCTGGGAAATTGAACTTCCAAAGGAAAAATGCTTACAACCTTCAGGTGCCCATTTGTTATAGCTTTTGTTTGAAGCTTTTAAATATTTTCTTTACTCCTTTCCTTTAATTGGATGAACAGAGAGGTTGACAAAAGTTTAATATGTAAATAGGTTCGAGTATTCGACAACGGAGATCCACCGCTTTACTCGGATGTAAATGTGACAGTGAAGGTAAACACTTCCTTCCCATCACATAAATCAAGGAGGTTCGTTAGGAATTCAAAGCAATAAACTCCATCGAGAACCGCATTATTCATGTGGGGAAGTCTTTGACTGGAAGTAGGAAACCATTTGTGACCCAATTCAAAAGGTTTTAGTTGAATGGAAAATTAGGAATGGCTTTTCTCCTAATTTCCATGGAAATCTTTTTGATTTTTAATCATTATGAGTATTTTAATTTTATATGTTATTTTAGTCCCATATACCATGCATAATACATTTAAATAATAAATACCGTTTATTTCCATAAGGTGGTTGACAAATCCCAATGGCCACCGGTTGTGTCAACTTTAACTGTTACGGCCATCACTTCTGATGAAACTTACCCAGCTGGAGTTCCATTAGGAAAAGTTCATGCTTCCGATTTTGACCCCTACGACACTCTCGTCTATTCCCTCATTGAAACGAAAATCTCCTCTCTTTTCACGATTGATCCTTCCAACGGGACATTGAAATGTTTAACCCCACTGAGGGAGGGTTCTTACGAGCTTGGGATTTCCGTAAGCGACGGGAGATGGACGGGTCGAGGAGATGCCTACATTCGGATTCTCACCCTCAACTCACTTATGCCGGAGGTGAAGGTCGATTCAGAAGAAGGGAGTGAGAAGAAAGTTCAAGGGCTCAAAAGTCGAAAGGATATCAGTTCCTTTGCTGTGGTGATGACAATGAAGGGCCACAATCCTCAAAGTCTTCTCTCAAGAATATTTGCCCTAATGAATGCCGTGAAGGAGGCGATGGGTGGGGAAGGGTCGGCTTATGACGTTGTGGTTCTCTCAGTCCAACCATCAAAATCTGAAAAATCAAGTATGGTAAGGGCGAAGAGAGAAGAGGAATTGCCTTCAGTGGACGTTCTTCTTGCTGTGAGAAAATCATCTGATCGGTCTTTCATCAGCCCGGCGGACTTAGTCAAGAAACTCCGATTTGCACTTCCTCAGATTGAATCAGTTCTTGGGGCCAAAGTCGTCCGTTTGACTTATGACATCTGTGGGGAAAGTTCTTGTGATCGAGGACAGTAAGTTAATTACATTTTATAATACATATCCGCTTTGTATATGATAGAGTATTTAAAATGTGATGTTTGGAATTTATTAAAATTTTAAATTTTTAGGTGTCGAACTGTGGCGACATTTGAGGGAACTCAATCTCTCATAACAACTGAGACTTTAAGCCTCATTACTCCTAACCATTACCTGGAAACGATTTGCCTATGTCCACCTGGATTTGGAGGTAATTATTCGATTATTTTTTAAAGACTAAGAATTAATTGAAATTAATTAAATACGTGGACGATTAAATATATGATTAAAATATTTTTTTCTAATTGCAGGACCCAAGTGTGAAAGGGTTATTAATGCCTGTGCCCACTCGGAATGTCTCCAGGGCTTCATTTGTGTGCCAGACGCTTCAGCTAAGGGCTATGCATGCCTTTGCAGAAAAACCTATTGCTCCCCTGATGGCCATTGTGAAGAATGTTCTCACCAGTCAGTCTCTTTTGGGTATAAAGAATTAATTTTTTTATTTCTTACCCGAATGATCCAATTCAATTCTCTGGGTTTCATATCATTTTTCGCTAATAGCCCTGACCTCGCCCCACTCACAAATCCATTTCCAGTCCAATCACGAAATCTCATTTGAAATTTAAATAAGGTGGAAACGGTGCAATTGAGATTTACCTTTCTTTTTTCTATTCGCATATGCATCCATGGTTCAATTCCTTTGTGAATTCCACAAAGGCTCACAGGATCTTTTTATACATCATTTCTGTAATTGAATCTCTTTCTGGGCTAAATCTCACTCCATATTCAAATAAAAAAAATTCAATCTACATTACATTATTCAACCATTTATTCAAAATTATTAACTAACACAATTATTTAATACATTTTATCCAATTATCTTTTAGCATTAATTACAATTGTATAATTATAAATTCTAATACTACTTTGTACCAATTTGATTTAGGTAAAAGTATACTTATTTTAAAATATTAAATATATTAACAATTAAATTTTAACATTGCATTGCGCTATGCATGTGGTTTTTTTCACAATCCGAGAGTTAGAAATGAAGGAAGTAAATAACTCTTCTTAATTTGACTTATATTTTCTCTTCTTGACTCTCTCGTGTATTCCAAAGAGTCTAATGAGCCCAGTCGCCGTGATGGGCATGGGAATGATGAACAGTGGGAGGATAAATAGTTTCATTTCCGCCGAGCTCCTCTTCGCGAATTCCTAAAAAGAAGTATTTTCATTATTCCCTCAAACTTCTACATTTTACTTCACAAGAGAGAGAAAAGAGGAAAACTCACTTTCTAAGTATGTCTGAATTGGGAAAAAGATGAGATAGAGGAGGAAAAAACCGAGAATAACACAAAGGCTCCCAATGACTAGGAAAATTGTAAAGCAAAACAACACTCGGCATTTCTTGACCCTTTCCATCCGACTTTCAAAATCCTCCGTTCTCTCATCAACAGTAAAAGTAAATCTCTCCATTCACTATGTATGCATAAGATAAATGAGACGTATTTAAATTTTGGCCATTTTCCTTAATTAAAATAGTTAGGATTTTGTATTGAAGTAAATAAACCTTTACCTCGACCTCCTTGAAGAATTGTTTACAACCAGAGGTTGGACATATGTTAGAAACATATATGTATTACAAATAAACTAATCCCGAGATGGTCTTTTTATCCGGGTTTTTGCACGGAAGAATGAATCTAATTTAATTCCTCTCTTTGAAACCCGGGAAGGCACGCTCTGAGAAAAAACAGGTTTTTATTCAAAGGACTCAAATGAGCCATTTCAAACAATGCCAAAGGCTCGTAGTACTCGTATGATAGGTATACCTACATATATACATACATAGGTACTAGTGTCAATTCTAATCTATTATAAATTGAGTTAAGGGAGAAATGAGTCCCTTTATGCTTCGTTTCTGTAGGGAATTTAAAAATGCATACAGGTCCATGCTAAGGGTCTTTACATAAATACTGATATCCGTATAGTTCCAATAAATTATAAACATACCTTTTACATTACATAAAGTAGGATATGGAATTAAGCAGTTATGCAGTTAAGTATATGGAAATGATAAACATCTTTCTCTGTAAATAGCATATTATGGATTAATAATATCATTTATTTATTCGAATGAATTTTGATACAAACGTCGATTTTTATTATATTTCTGTATGGGTAAATAAATATTTACATTTTATATATTTAAAATGTTTTTTTTTAATTTTAGCGGAAGCAGCTTCTTGGCTTACAACGTCGGCCCAAGTTTAGAACGAGAATTGAGTTTGAGCGTTCGTGTTAAGACTCAATACACGTCAGGAACTCTTTTTCATACTTATGGCCCATTCGACTACGCTCTTTTGGAGGTAATGACCACTTGCATACGTAATAAGAAATGATTGGCCCAAAGGGTCTTTCAATGGAATAAAAATTAATGGGATTTTAGTGACTAACAAGACTTGTATGACTATATTTTATTCTATTGTATATAGATGCATATCATATTTTGGAGTTGGATGCAATTTATATATTTATATTTAATAGAGAAATTTCATTTTTTTAGATTCGCCAAGGTCTGGTTCAATTCTCATGGGATTTGGGGACTGGGAAGGAAGTTTTGACTGTTACATCAATAACTGTGTCGAACAACAAATGGCACCGAATCCTCCTTCAACTTCGAGATAATTTTGCTGTCCTTCGAGTGGACGAGAGGTCAACACAAAAGCAAAAGAGTCAAGGACCAGCTCGGGGGCTTCACACCGATGGACACATTTTCATCGGAGCGAGAATGATTGGATCAAGTGGAGGAAGGATCGAGAGCTTAATTCCAGCCCAAGGGTTCATTGGCTGCATGAAGGATTTACGATATGGGTCATATACAGAAAACAAATCCACGGATCTTCACATCCAAGAAGTCAAACATTACATCACATCTGGGCAAAATCGAGTTCGGACAGAGGTTTCAGATCCAAATTCTGATGACGATGAAGATTCATTTGATTCGCTCTCTAACGATCCAAAGTCAAATTTCCATATTCGAATCCCATCACTTCCCCTCCACAGTTCCGATAAAGACAAATCCTCTTCATCTCATTTGATAAATTCTCGGAATATTTCCTTCTCATGTGAGAAATTCTTACAAGTGGTCGAAGCTTGTCGATCTCAGCCCTGTCTCAATGGCGGAACTTGCCATCAAGATCGAACTGCCAATGGTTACCGTTGCGACTGCCCTTCGCGCTTCCACGGCCTCAATTGTGAAATTGACTTGGACTCCTGCGGCTCTTCCCCATGTCTCAACGGAGGGAAATGTAATCCAACAACTCCGGCCGGCATTTCATTTTCTCCATCTCTCGTCTCCGTCGGGGAATCTCAAGATCCGCAATTTTATTGCCAATGTGTTGATGGAACATTTGGAGTTAAATGCGAGAAAGGTCGATGGTGCAAGAATTCAGATCCAGCCGGAGAATCGGAAGTTTGCAACCATCGAGGTGAATGTGAAGAAGGCCCTGCTGGACCAATCTGTTGGTGCGAAAAAGGCTACACGGGTGCAACATGCCAATTGGATATCAACGAATGTGAACGTGGAGATGCTTGTGGGCCTGGATCCACATGTTTGAATTTCGAAGGAGGATTTCGATGTCTTTGCCCAGCAAATGCCACCGGACTTCGATGTAATCGGATTTTAACTACTCCTTCAATTGTGGCGAGCGACTACCAAGAACTGTTTTTCATTCTCATCATTGTTTTGGTCTTCCTCCTCCTCCTCGTCATTTTCATCTTTCTTAGGAGATGTTTGAGGGCCAGAGAAAGAGAAGCCGCGTCCAATACAATTCCACTCACTAGTCACAAAGACAATAAAGACAATCGAATTCCTCTACGGGACAATCGGGACATGATGAGGAACCGAGATTCGAAAATAAGCAATTTGGAAGTTCGGCCTGTCTCGGCCACTTCGGATATCTTTGCTACGGACATGAGCCCAATTAAAAGTTATGGATCTGCGGCGGACGATTTGGAAAAACCGCCGTTCATTAACAACTTGGCTAAAGGAAGCGAGAAGAAGAGAGGAACTCAAGGTCCTGCGTCTTGGGAATCAAATCGCGATGATTATCCTAAAAAGCAGAATTGTAATTTCACCATTTAAAATTTCTATTCAGCCTGCCGCTTTTTTCTTTGACCTTTTTTTTTATTCCTCCTGGTTTTCATTTTTCTTTTTAAACTTGGGATTTCCCACCGACACGTTTCAAGTCAATTTCATTTATTTCAGACATGAAAGGAGAAATCAATTGGGTTTCAAAGGGAAGCAAACCCAGTTCCCCTGTTTCCACTGAAGCAAGTTCAGGTTTACACACACAGCTTACATTTTTATCATTTTTTATTCTTTTTGCAATTTTCACTCCCACAATTCGACCAATCCACTCATTTAGTCAAATTTTTATTATTCCTATCTTATTGTTAGAGGAAAGTTCATTTTTAAATTCAGGGATTCAATGGAATAATAAAATGGAATATTTTATTATTCCATTTTTTTATTATATTCTACAGACACGCAGTTATTAGTTATCCAAGATTACAAAAACATTTTTTAATTGTTTCGGCATTCTTTTTTAACTTTATTGTAATTTTAATCGAAATTATTGTTTGTAACACGACTACATAAATATTAAAAGATATTTATTTTGTTTTTAATATTAAAATATTTTGTTAAGTTTGCCATTAAATTAAAACTGACATATAGTTGAGTGCAAGTTGAATTGATTAAAACTCTTTGAATTGAATATCCAATAAATGTAATATTTATCTAAATAATATTCATTTAAATTTTTCAGGGTACCATTGGGATCACAGTGATTTGAGTCATCCAGCCAACATTTCACCGACCCGAACTCTTCCGCCTCCTCCAGACATCCCGGATTCGCTCTCCCTTATTTCACACGATTCCAACACTCACGAAGTCCCAACCATCAACCTCGCCGCCTTTCCACCCATTGACTCTGCCAGGGATATGGACACTCTCGTGGAAGACGACGGCGAATGTCCCATTCAACTCCCACCACTGGACGAAGGAACCTCATGCGACGACGAACACGTTTGGCCCATCCCCCACCCTGATCAATATTTGTTATCTCATCGAGTTTCCGAAGGGACGGATACAACAGACCAAGAAGAAAACGGTGGATTTGTAGATGGAAAGCCAATCGTGATACGAAATCGATACCGACGACGATCTCCCGTTCAGTCAACTTCTGGTGGACGTATTTGTGAGATTTCCGATGATGAGATTAATGAAAATTGTCATTTACTTGGAGGACCTCAGGTGAAAGTGACGACGAATGGCACGAAAGGACGACAACCACAAACTCCAAACCAAAGAGGAAATTCCAATCCGCCTTCTCCACATAAACAATTTTCATCCCCAAATGGTTCGTCACATTCTTCAACGTTCAACGGATCAAATTCAAGCGGAGTGAGCTTTGGAGGTTCCGCGAAGAAAAATTTTAGTAAGACTACTCACATTACACAAGTCTGATTTCGAACATGATTCATTGAGGTTTCTCATTTAGCTCTCGACTCATGACCAAATATTTATTTCCTCTTTAATTGTAAAATTACCATTAAATACTTAAATATACATGATGTTATATAAATAGGTATTAATATGTAACCTACGGGTTATTTCCAACAATGTTTGAATATCCAATTGTTACCTCGAGAATTATTCTTTCTATTTTAATTTCCAATAATTCAATAATACTAATTGCATTCAATTTCTTAATTGTTGTAATTTTTTATGAATAATTAAGTAATTGTAAGTATCAATATTATATGATTCTTCCCTTCAGTCCTCTTGTACAAAAATGTTCCATATTAATATCTACATGTGTATCAATGACGAAATGTTCAGAACTTGTCCTAAAATTATAATGAGATTTTCAACTGACGTTGAGCTCTTTGAATCACCTCTTGAATAACTTAGGTTTACTATATATTATTAATTTAGAATGAATGAATATAGACGTACAATTAATTGTATCTAACTCATGTTCCATAAAAACTGATCTTCATTATAAACAAGCGAACAAAATTATGAAGAATTAATTTTGTATTTAAAGGCTTGTCAACTATTTTTCTGTTTAGCTGATTTAGAAATCATCTACACGGAATTTTATAAAGCACATTTTGATATTCAATTTTTTACAAAGATATATTAATTCTTAAATTATCAAACTTCTCTACATTCATACTTTAAGCTAAATATTTAATTTTAATTCTATCTATATTAAATGGAGTATTCACAAACTGAATAAGCCTATTATAAAATATTTAAAAAGGTTATATATAGCATTTTCTTATTCTTAAAAATTTAAAGCTTCCATTTATGAAAACTCATCATTAAATGTTGAAACTTATGCTTTAATTATATATTAAATAATTAATATTATATAGGATATATTCTCATTAGTTAAAAATAATTATTAATCGTATTATAAAGTTAGTTAAGTTATGTGTAACTAATAAACGTACAGAAAACGCAAGACGATATTTAATATTTAAATACACCTATTAACTTCTTGTATCACAATCGTTCATACTTCCTAGAGTATGAACAAACTCTATGCCAAACGCATTTAACGTGTAAATTTGTAAAGAAGGAATATCAGCTATTTATTTCCTAAGTAAATGAATATATTTTAAATTTCATCCTTCACATTGTAAAGGTAAATGAATGAAAGTGTAAAATAACCATTAAGTTAATTAATTAACTGTAATGTGTTACATATAGCAACTATAGGATTTGTCCGATTTCTACATGAATATTTATTTGTAAATTAGAATTATGAATGTTCATAGTTAAGTAATAGATGACCTTTTGGATAAGAATATCCTTTTAACCGATTACGGCTAATTGTGAGTCCTTTGAGAAAGGAGAACTAATACAAAATACCTGAAATGATGGGAAGTAACACGACAAATGGTAATTAAATTTATAAAACTACTAATCTCATTTTTACTATTCAAATATATATGCAATTACTACGTTTTATAAAAAACCTCTTATTGTAGGTACTTACAAATATCAAACTACACTTAACACGTGTAATTAATTAATAAATGGAAACTTTCCTCACTTATATCAATAAGTTTAAGATTGAGATTTTGAAAATTGGAAGTTTTATGTTTAAAAGACTTTCGTCTGTCACTTAACCTTTTTGTACCTCTTTAATACACTGTATAAGCTACAATAAGATTTTTCAATGCAGCTCTTTGCAATTATCAATTTAATTTATTATTAAATAGGTAATGAAAAACATTTAAAAATTTACGAACATTTAGTTGAACTAAAAATGAGTTGTGATAAATTGCTTCTCACTTACTTGGTTAAATAATTAATTTATTAAGCATTATGAAAATTCTTAGTGATTTTCGGGAAAGTGAAAAATGAATCAAATTCAATTTTTAGATTCTGAGAACAATCAAAATGGAAGTTTAGGTTTGGGCAATTTTACCTTTATTAAATATGTATTAATATAATATATGTAAATTGTAATTTTTTTTATCCTTATTGAAAATCTTGTGTTCAATTGTTAAGGTAAAGTGTCACAAGTTGTAGTTTGGATAATTTGTATGTTAATAGTATTCAATTAACTACAACTAAACTAATAGTTAAAAATTGCCCTTCTTTTACCATAGAGCATACATTCATAAACAATACTAAAATTATGTAATTACAATTTAGTAATGTTCAGTGCTAATTGAAATGGGTGACACACTGATTCTTATAAATATGTTTGTTATATTTACTTTAAAACTAATGTTTATCTTTTAAAGATAATAATTTTTATAAAGCGAGTTGTGAATTTTTAGAATTTCGAGGTGCTAAGACGTCATTTTTCATCTAAACCTCAATTAAATACCTTAATTGAATTGCAGAGAAAAGCCGAGATCTCTCAATCGGCCAACTTTTCCAAATATTTTTTACCATATTGATGGAATCCCTTCATGGTATTTCTCATTTTTAAGACTGCTTCAGAGAGAAATCGTTCTAATGAACTACCTATAATGTACTTATATGTATTTGATTGAACATATTTCATACCCCTACCACTTTCGATTATTAATTAATATATTTCTTATATCAATTTTTACTTCTCTTCATTTTAATGCATGATCCCTTCTTAGCACAATAAAATTCATTTCCCTTGCTCTCACTCACTCAGTTAAGATGATTTAAGCATTTAATTTGACACTGATTGTTTACATTTTAACTAAAGTATCAATAATAATTATTCTTTAATTATTAAAGAATGATTCATTATTAATTAAGAAAGTATTTCGCGTGTGAATCTAAATAAAAATCGTGTTTAGCATGTAATTTAAATATTTGAGATAAGACTTACAAAGTTTATTATTATCATTACTTACATTTACAATATATAAACTATGTACATGTTACATAAAAATATTAATTACATATATACTAATATATATATAATGTAAAATAATGAATATATAATTGATGGAAACTAGTCGTAACAAATATATTATTATATTACGAAGGATAGAAAGTGTTGGTGTAATAAAATAAATTTTTCAATCTTAATTCAATCTGTCTTAATGCATCAATTAAATTCTTATTAAACCATTTACAAACATTATATTTAACATGCATGATTTAATCTTTTTTTAATGGAACTATTGGTTAAATAATTAAAAGCATTTTATCAAATACAAATTTTATTTTAGTATTAGTAATTAATTAAAAAGTCATAAAGTAAGATTTTTTATACAAATGAACATTGTTGGTAAATTGAAACACACTTAATATATGAAGTTAAATAAGTAATATATTGTAAATAATTAGGGCTTCCAGAGTTTCACACTCCCATCTTCACTATAAGTGCATATCATATTTTGATGTGGATGGTGAGAAATTCCAATAACGTCCTTTTCGTGAACCTTGAGAACAATAATAAAATTTTAATCCGATGAAATTCGAAATATGAATTTTTAATTGAATGGTTTCTAACCGTCAGCGTCCTTTCGAGTTTTCCAGAGTTAACAGAGAAACAGTACAAGACCATGTCTTCTCCCACACAATAAATCCATTCCCCACGAGGGGAAAGAGTGCTGCAGACAAAATCTCCCCCTTCACGTTTTCCACTTGTGAAGGATTTAATAATCTAGTAATTAAATAAGTAGCATTCACTTATAAATTCAATTGTGAGTATTTAAATTAATAATGATTTATCTTAATTCATACTAATTAAATATTGGCATTAATTAACTTACTTGTCCTTGCATGTTCATTATAACAACAGTTGAAGTTCTGTTACAGACAACAAAGTGGTCGGGATTCTTTGGAAGTATCATGATGTTATTGATTGGAATATCCACGGCCCCTGTTCCGCCAAGAGACTTAAAAGAAGCAATGCATTCGCTGGTCTTCAAACTCCAAATCCTGATGGTTCCATCGGAAGAGGAAGAAATCACACTGTGATTTTCGGGTGTGAAAGTCACTTCGTTCACAAACGATGTGTGACCTCGGAATTCCTTCACACATTTCCCCGATTTCAATCCATGAATTCTATTAACAATAATGAGTAAATTAATAAGTAGAGATTATTATAAAGCATTTCACAAAAATGCAATTAGAATGAATTATAGAAAATGATTAAAACAAATAAATGGAATTTAAAATAAATTAATTACCGAATTGTGGCATCAAATGAGGCAGAGAGAATTTGGCTGTTGTCTCTTGAAAATTGCATGGAAGTGAGTCCCTTAGTGTGAGCTTTCTCAAATCGTCTTAAACATTGGCCAGTGGCGATTTTCCATACTTTTATTTTCCCACCTTGTGACCCGGTGGCGAGCATTTCAGAATCACGAGAAAAAGTGAGACAAAGAACAGCTTCTTCCATCATCATATAATTATCCTAAATGAAAATAATTTGTCAAATTAATACCTACTTCAATATTGTATTTAATAAATATAAAATGTCTATACGAATGTGCAAAAATTAATTAATAGGATTATTAAAGAAAAGAAATTACGTGAGCTTGGTATTTGAGATCTTTTCTAATTTTCCCCGTTGTAAAATTCCAAATTTCAATGAACCCGTCGACAGAGCCAGAGACGAGATATTGACCATCGTGTGAAAACCTAGCACATTCAACATGGTTCTTTTGTCCAAATTTAATTTGCTTGACCATTTGAGTAGGGAATTTTTCTTCTTCTTGTTCCTTCATCGATGCTTTGCCTCTGAAAAGATCGATGGCCGTTCCAGGTGGAAGAAGCCCTTGGTGTTGTTGCCATTTTAAGGATTGGCCCAAAAGGGCCAAAAGTCTTGAAGGAGGAACAACAGAAACTTCACCAGCAAGAGCAGTGGCAATTGCAGCTCGTCGTTTTTCTTTGCTGCTCCCTTCAGGGTATGCTTCCCTCGAGTCGAAATAAGAACGACCGAGTATATTCTCTAAATTAAAATTTAACATAGTTAGTTAAATTGTTATAAATTATCAATAATATAATATTAAATTAGTTAAATTGACAATGTAAAGTTTAAAATTAATTGAACCTAAATGCATATATCTGTCGGGCTCGAGTTGTTTCATCATGATCATTGGGTCAGTTTGTCGAAGCAGCGAACGGGCCGCGCCCAATTCTCGTAACTCAATTAGCTCCAATACAACCTTAATAATTAAAATCGTTTTAAATGTGAGGGTTAAAAAGACCTTTGTAATGTCCCTTAAGGATAAATAATAAAATCAAATACCTGTTCATAAAGATCAATGAGTTTTTTGTCGGGGAGCTTGAGGGATTGTGTAATCTTGAGTACAATATCCCAATGGCCATTGATAATGTCGGTCCCGAAGCTCTCGACGCTGTCAACAGTATTAAGACTAACACCGGTCTCCTCCTGAAGAACTTGAAGACTCCGGGTCAAATTGGCTTCTTTCAAATACTGCTGAATCAGTCGGATGACACTAAAAAATTAAAAGGATAATTAACAAATGCTATAAAATATAAATTAAACTATATGGGTGTTCCACTTACTCAACAGATTCGATCTCAAGAGACATTTTAATCCCTTAATTAATAAATTACACAAAATGCCGACAAATTAATTTTTGCCCAACAAGCAAAAGTTTTTAAAAGTCGTGAAATTCGCGTTACAGAAATTAGTACTTCAACATCCAAACTCAAGAATGTGAATTTAAAGAGAAATTTAAAGTAATAACTTCACTCTTGTAATTTTTAATTGAAATGTTCATTTAAAGAATGGATAAGGATGAAGGTAAATATCGAGCTAATGGGAATTGGACTTTTATGATTTAAATGTCATAGAAACAGGGTGTTTGGATACTCTTTGTTATCAACCACTCAGAGCTTCTCTTTTACTTCACGTGTTTAGCGGCTCGACCAAGATACAATTTCACACAACTTATACGTGGTCTTTTTCACAGACAAACTTGGTTCTTCATTCTCTTTGACCTCAGATTGACCTGACTTTGTTAAAACTCGACTCGATACATCGTAATATTTCGGAATTTAATTAACATTTAATTGCTATTTCCTCATTAAGATTCAAATTTATTATTTGACATAATTCCCATTTCATCAACCGAATCTGGATTTTCTTTCATTTTCACTTTCACCCATTTTCTCATTTTCATTTTCCCTTTTTCACTTTCCCATTTTCGTTTTCCCATTTTCTCATTTTCGCTTTCACTCAAATCTGTGGTTAACCAAATTTCCTATTTTAATCCAATCAAATTATATTTCAATTCAATTTCATTATTTTGCTACTTGGTCAAATTCTAAATTTGATAATTTACTAAGTTTATTAAATTTTTCTCCAGACAATGGCTGACCGAGGAGATTGCGGAGTAGGAGGAAATAAACTCAAGATTGTTTATGGAATTCTTTCATTCCTTAATGAAGAGTTTCAGAATGATCATACGAGTTCTGACAGCAAGGAGAGTCTTGAAGTTGCTATGCAGTGCCTTGAAACTGCTTTTGGAATTACGCTCAGAGATACGATGTACAGGCCAGCCCAGTCGCTCAATGAACTTTTTGCTGGACCTTCAGTAAATCGGGCTGCCAATGTTGGGACGACTGAAACCCCAACCCAACCTGTAAATTATCATTCTCGCTAAATTAAAATGGCTAAATTTATAAAATTGTTATATATTATAATTTGAAATTTGTACATGAACTGTCATGTTATTGTTTGAATTGTTAAAAATTGGTGAATTAAATTGATTTATCTAAATCTGTAATTAAACAGCCATGGGTGGGAAAGAATCGCTACAATCGACCAGCTCCTGCCAATGAGGAATCTAAAAAGAGTGCCGATTCACTTAAAAACGACGGCAATGAAAAGATGAAAGTCGGAGACTTCAACAATGCCCTCGAATGCTATAACAGGTCAATCTCATCAATCAACTAAGATTAATAACAATTATTTAACTAAATATTTGTACATGTGATAATAATGGAATTTATATTTGATCTGTGTAGGGCGATTGCTTTGGATGGAGAAAACGCAGTTTATTTCTGCAATCGTGCTGCAGCTTTCTTAAAGCTTGACAAGTTGGAATTGGCTATTCGAGATTGTCAGGTGGCGATTGAACTTCACCCGTCTTATGCTCGTGCTTTCGGACGTCTCGGGTAAATTGATTTCTTCTGCTTTACAATATTCATTTTTATTTACAATTAGCCTTTTGGTATATTTCCTAATATCTAAAACATTTTAAGGGTTTTGTACTCCACTATTGGAAAAAACAAGGAAGCCATTCAGTGCTATCGTCGGGCCTCTGAACTCGAACCGAATAACGAGAGTTATGCCAATAACTTGAAAGTGGCTGAAGAGCAAATTGGACCTCAAGGTTTTGCTCCATCTGGACAATCTGGTGGTAATTGACGGAATAAAACATTGCAACTATTGCCCTATTATTATTATTTTATTATTATTTAAAATTAAAAACGATTAATATTTTGACTATACATATTATGTTTTAATATGAAATAATATTATTCATTCTTCCATTTGTTTAGTGAACCCAGGAGGAATTGACTTTCAGAATTTGATGATGAACCCGAATCTCTTGTCGATGGCTCGAGTGATGCTCCAAGACCAAGGACTTCAAACATTGTATTTCAATTACTATATAATATACCAATATAAAAAAGATTTTTTTAAAAATTCGTTCGATGATATTTTTGAAATCTGAAATTTAAAGGATGCGGAATATCATCAGTGGGCCGACTGATGGAGCTGGGGCTGCATCACTTGACGAAACGGGTCTCCAAAACCTTTTCCAAATGTACAGGATCAACCAAAAAGACTTTAATCCAATTTAAATCATATTGTTTCAATTTCTATTTTATCAGAAAGTGGCGTAGTTTATTATTTGGAAATCAAAATATTTTTCTCACAGGGGGCACGAAATTGCGGACCGAATTAGAGAGACGAATCCTTCACTTGCCGAGCAAATTGCTGAGAATTTGGGTACAAGAAACGACGACTCGGGAAATCAACCTGATTCTACGGGAGGAAATAACTTCTAAACCTCGAGACATGAATGAATAAGGTTTAATTAAAAAAATATTTATTATGATTGGCACTCAATGGAGCTTAGAAAATATTAAGCTCTCATAAGTTTATAACTTATGTGTAAAATTTATCTTGCAATAAATGTAAATTCCCTGAACTATGGATTATTTCGTTAATTATCAAAATATTTAATCATAAGTTTGTAATTGCATGTAAATATATTAATTAAATATACAATTATGTTGAGATTTTAAACCATGAAATAAAAGTTCTTTTTTACAAAATGAATTTTTCCTCGCATTCATTTTCCTTTTCGTGTCATATTTAACTCTAATTATCTTTTATTATTTCATTAAGTAACTTACACACATTTTCATTTTATTTAACTCTTTAATTTAATATTTTCCATCTCACGTTTACTCGACGAGTGTAATATGCGACATTGAACGGAATCTAAAAGCTAGAATCTGATAAGTGAGTCAGCTTCGAAACAATTTATCTCCCAAATTAAAATGTTATTTAAAGGATTAAGAATTGTAAAATAATCAATTTCATCTTTAAATATATGTTTTAATTAAAATTCGCTACTCTTGATTTTTCGAAGAGGTTTCCGTAAACTCGAAGTTTATTAATTGAATTTCACACGATTGAATATTTGATTTCGAAACCGGACTTCGGACTTTATTGACATCATCCAAGAACATCCAACATCAAATTGTCAAAATGACTGTCATGGAATTTTTTGGATGTTCTTTCATCGCCTTTGGACCACCTTTGGCTCTCTTCTTCTTTACTATATCCAAAGATCCAGTTAAAATCATAATCTTCATTGCCAGGTAAATGAATTTTATCCAATCTCAATAATAATAATATAAGTGAATTATTAAAACAAACAGCGATGAAAGTAACTTTAATTTTTTATTGATTATTTTTACTAGTGCGTTTTTCTGGTTGCTGTCTCTCCTTGTTTCTTCTTTGTGGTGGTATTTTATTGTGAAAGTAACGGACAAATTGGTGTTTGGAATTGTTTTCTCAGTATTTTCCCAAGAGATGTTCCGGTTCCTCATTTATTTCCTACTCAAAAAAGCTGAAGATGGATTGAAAAAAGTGACAGATGGAAATACAATGTTGGCCGACAAACACGGTCTTGCTTATGGTATGAAACAATTACATCCTAATTATTTATCTAAAAAAATTTACTAAAATTTAATTTTTAATCTATATTTATAAATATAAATTTTTTTAATTATTGTTTAGTTGCTGGTCTTGGATTTGGACTCATGAGTGGAGCATTTGCTCTCATCAACGTTCTCGCTGATTCCGTTGGACCGGGAACTGTCGGCTACCGCGGTGGCGGCGATTCCCCGATTTTCTTCCTCACTTCCTCCCTCACGACACTCGCTTTCATTCTCCACCATGTGGTTTGGGGAGTGGCGTTTTTCCAAGCCCTCGACAAGAGACATTACGTTGTCATTGTCTACGTATTTGTTTCCCATCTTGGGGCTTCATTACTTGTAAATTAATTTATGAATTTAACAATATTATATAAAAATATGTCAAGAAACATTCCATAATAATTATTTTAACAAAACGAATAATTTGTATTTATTTCATTTCAGACATTACTCAACAGCGAAAATGTATATTGGGGATCGATTCTTCCAAATTATCTCATTCTTCTTTTAAGTACCTGGGTTGCATTTCGGACGAGTGGAGGTCAAATGAGTCGTCAACCGAGAACTGTGGAAGCAACTCATTGAGTATTGTACTCTAAAAAATTGATATTGTGTACCAGTATGAAACGACATTTTTTAATTTAAATGAGTGAGTGTCCTAACAAGTAAAACTTTTATTTACTATATCTTTAATAATATATAATCATTTTATGTAAGTATGTTTGTATATTATATGCTATTTTAACTCTGTTTCATGAGAGGTTATTAAATTCTCAACGTACTTAATCATCATTAAATTAAAAGTTAGCACATAAGCAAAAATATGAGCTAAATAATTGTTTCCAACTTTTTTCATCTAATTAAAAATTATTATAACTTATATACAAATTGTTTTAAGATGTTATAACGATACTAAATGAAATAATAAATTTTTATTACTTTTTCGGCTTTAAATTAAAAGAATAATGATTCAATTTGATTATACGGCAACTTTAATTTCCACCAATTGACACTTACAATAAGAGATGAAATATGGATTTTTATTGTTTTACATTTGTCAACTAAAAATAATAATTATTAGTGTGCATTTATAATATTATTGTTTACAATTTTGTATGTAATGATTTTGTATATAAAGAATTATAAAAAAAACTCTACGTTAAGTTCATAATGAAAATGAATATAAATCATTTTAAATTAATGATTCCCACAAATTAATTTACTTGTTCCTTAATTATACCTTAATTAGCTATTAAAACTTTACCATTTTCGTAGCTGACTCTAGAAGTTGAAAAAGTTTTTAGGATTGAAAGGTATGGTGGGTATATATTTATATATATATGATATAAATTCTTCACATCTCTCACGGTCTTTGATACTTTTTTGTATTGGGGAAAGAGGATGACTGCATTGCTGCATTGAGGATTCGTCCTGGTGTTCGTATAAGTGGAACAGGAAAGTTCTCCTCACTCCCCAGGACCATAAAAGATCCCCCGAAAGTCTCACTTTATTGAAATCTTCTCTTATTCCAATTCATTCATATTTCCACATACAATTCTCACCCACTTTGACCTTTTCTCCAAACATTTTAAAAAAACCTTTATATAAGTAGCAGCGTTAGAAGTGCTTAAGGTTTCTTTATAGCCGATAGGGATAAAATAGTAAGAATGTAATATAATAATCCTGGATCTCGGCTAATTGAATTCGAGCTAATTGGAGTAATTTGACATTTCACTAAATATTATGTGTTTCGGATGAAGTAGATAATATGGATTTGTTTTGTAATCTCTTATATTTCACGGCTCCTTTCTTCCATTGGCCAAATGAATGTGAACCTTTTTTGGAACGAACCTCGGGTTACAATAAACATTAAGTTAATTGGAATTTCAAAATTCAGAAACTAAATTATAATCCTTCAATTTCATCTCAAAAATTACTTGACCTGGGCCAGGTTTAAAACTCGCGACTATAATAGTCAAATTGTCTAACAAAATTAATATTAGTACATATATTATAAATTGCAATCCAAAAACTTGGCTGACTAATAACTATTATATTTATATATGATACTTACTTTTTGAACTTACATATATTCCATATAATGTAATTTGTTAAAGTAGAATAAAGATGATTATATCTTCAGAAAGCGAACAAACTTTTCAACTCGTCTTTCCCTTGAAAAGCAATTAAGAAATTAAATTGTTTGAAAAGTCAGAAAATTCGCTTTTCAACTCAATCATGACATAAATTGGGAGTCAGTCAGAAATGTAACATGGAGGTTTTATTCATCAAATGTATTTCCCTATTTGAATGGTTTATTCAAACAACTCCAACATTCTTAAAGTGTTTCGAATGCACAAGTATCTAAATATGTTCCCTTCTTGATTATATTATATACATGTAGTCCTGGATTTGTGTATTTATCGATATTTGGAAAATAAAGGAATCCGTGCTTTTATCATTGTGCGTGGAATAGGAAGAGTCCAGAGAGTGGAAATAAAAAAAATCCGTGGAGTATCTCACTAAATGTAAGGGAAATCTAAGAGTTAGTGAATAAAAGGGAGAGGTCGAAGGTCTACACATGTACCATATATGTATTTATATACCGTAAATATATAATATACTATACATATTGCATATGTGTCTACCTTATGCATCAAGTGCTTATAGATGAAATGTCTCATGCATAAGTGAATGGGGGAGAGAGAGTTTCAATTTGCCAAGTGGGGCTTAGAAATAAGAAAGTTTAAAATTGAATCTACATACCTATGTACCATACAGTAAAAGTAAATATATAAACTATGTACCATACACTAAAAGTATATAAACTACCTATGTACAAGTTTCTTAACAGGGCGTGTAAAAAACCCACTTGATAAAATACATACATGTCACAAGTAAGTACAAGTGAGCATTTGGAACTCAACTAGTATAGAAATATTCATTCAAAAGAGTTCATTCATAGTATACATATATGGTACATACATAGTTGTATGTATGATATTGTCAGTATTTACCATTAGAGCAGACATTGTGAAGGATGGTATTTCTAAAGCATAACATACATATTTAAGCTCTATTGTCTGCTATATTGTTCAAATAGTAAAAAGAGGAATCCTTTGGGAAAGTTGAAAGAAAGATTTAGTGTTTTAGCTATAATTCTCGAGGCGATTTCAAGTTCCTGAATGTGCGAAATCCCCTAAAAGTCTTTTAAAACTCTTATTTTAAAAAAATTCGCTTGGTCATTTGACTAAGCGAATTTTAAACTTTCAATTTGTTTAAAGTTCAGAAAAATGATAATATATGGTAACTGTGCATACTTCTCATACGTATACCTAAATATATATTATAATCATCACATACACCTGTACTCAAAGTGACATTTTAAAAATGTAATGCTCAAATGTACAAAGAGTGGATAAATATAATCAATCTGTTTATTTTCCAATTAATAATTTTGTGACAACAACGAGTGTAAATTTACCGTTTTTTCAATCCAGCACAATTGATTGTCACTGGCTTCTCGATTTCTTCCAATGTCTGAGCTAAGATTTTCCCCAGGAGCGGATTTAGTTTTTCTCTTGTCGGTTGGAGGCGAATTGGTCGTAGGACGATGATATTCTCAATTGGCGGGTTTTGTGGGCGAAGGAGCTTGTCAATGTGTGGAGATGGGAGAAGGATGGGATTGTCATCTTGGAACAGAACTCGACTCTCACTCAATTTCCGTTCAGCAGGATGAATAAAGTTGTGGACGACATTCCGCTTGAGCTTCACTTCCCTGTGTTGAACATATGGGCAATTAATGGGACTTACCAGCGCGTACGAAAGAAAAGTTTTTTGGGAAAACTCATGAACTTTCAACTTTCTTTCCTTTCCATTCCTCAAAGTTTGATGCTTCCTCCTCGTCTGCCTAATCCAAGTTAACTTACTTACCCGGACAAACTTTTCCTGCAACCTCGTTACTCACCAGACTCTCACTTCCCTTTTAATATTTAGTATCTTTTCCAAGAATTCTTAGCTAATTCTCCTCATAAGCCAAGGGAGGTTCAACTGTTGCTCATTAGCTCACATATTCCTCCCGTCACTCAGACTAATTCATGTTGGAAAATGCCATTTCATTAATTAACACTCTCTTACATATCATCTCAAGAAACTTGGAGAGCCTCTTATTTGTATACCGAAAACACATCATTAATTTCATTACTCTTCATTTACACTATTCACTATTTACACATTAAATAAAAACCCTCATTTATGGAGGCCCAAATTGATGTAAAAACCTCTAGAGAGTAAATCCTCACTTGGGTAGTTATACATATGTTTAAATATTAAATAATTAATATTTAGACATATGTGAGCCTTGGAATAGTTTTAATGATAAAAAGAGTTAATTGAAGTATCTCTGGAACTAATTGCAATTAGTTTGAGTTCAATTCCCATTTTGTTCAAAAGGAGTCGGAGTTTGTTTGGAAAGGTTTTTCTCCAAGTTTTGGAGGAGTCGTTAGCAAAGGGATTCTACACTTTGTTGAGATTCGCTCCAAGTACATGTTCTGTTGAATCGGAGCTAATAAGAGGGGATTTGAGAAAAGAATGGGCGGAACGAAGGGCTTACAAACAACCGCAAGTTGACTGGTCCTAATGCCTATACAACAATAACAACTCTATTTCATACATACCGATGGTATAATACTATATGGTATATTTGGTAATATATCTGTAGACAAGAGAGAGATTGATATATCACAGAACGTATTGAGTTCATCAGGGCGTCTTCCTTCCCGTTCTAATAAATATTGCTTTCTCCTCACACACTTCCTACTAGATCCGACCACCAGACACTAATTGCAAATGTACCTCCTATTTCTTGATCATTTCAACTTACGACTCTTCATTCCACTCTGGATATATAAAGCTCAAGAGAATTTACAAAAACTCTCACAACACCAATCAATATGATTTGCACATACAAATTCATCCTGCTTTCTCTCCTTCCTCACAAAACGAGTTTTTCTTATTTATGTCAAAATTACAATTTTGGTAAGAGATATTTCAAATATTCCATTTCCACCCTTGTTTCTTTTATATTAAATATTCTAAATATTTTCCCTACAGAGGCAACTAAATATTTTTTTATTAATTTTAAATATTATTTTCTATAATCATTATTATTTTATTAAATAGGAACAATGTAAGGGTTATAAAGTACAAATTTCTTACTTGTCCATTTCCATTTTGACTCCTTCGATTTGCCCAGCCTTGGAGGCATAAGCTTCATGTGATGCACCAAGTTCTTCTCTTGTGCTCTTCACTTTTAAACACAAGTTCTTGAGCTTTTTCCTCTTGCCCTCAAGGTCTAAGACCATGGCGTCTTTGGCAGCTCTCAACTCCTTCGCACTCAAATGTTGTTCTTCCAACTTGAGGCGCATTTGTTCCTCCCGGGCTCTTTGACTCGCCAATTCTTCCCGCTTCTCTTCCAACAACCGCTCTTGTTCTTTCGTATGGTCAAGGAGGGATTTTCCTCCGTTGAGAACTTTGCTTTCCAACCACGAAATCCGATCCGTCAAAGTCCGACATTCCGTCTCTGCAGAATGAGCTCGTTCTTCCGTCTCCTCTACCTTTTTCAACACCCGGGCCTTTTCTTCTTGGGCCGTTTCCCCATGTTTGAGCAATGCCAAGCGGCGTTCTTCAAGTTGGCTTAGAATTTCCCTTGTGTCCGCCTCAGCCCGAACGTCCAGTCCAATTGGCTTCAAAAGATCCCCCAAATGATGACGATTGTCGCCGATGCCGCTTCCGCTGCTTCCGGAACTGCTCCGACTTTCTCCACGGTTTTTCCCTCTTCGGCTCATCTGAGCTTCAAGTTGATGGCGAAGACGAGCAATTTCCTCTTGGTATTCTCTCAGCATGGCTTCTTTGGGATCTTCGTTCACTTTGGGTTTGTTCTTGATCCGCTTGGCCCTTGATGCATATCGCAGCGTTGTCACAGTTTCGTCCCAGTTAAATGACGCTGGTCCGATTGTTGCAACCATGACAGTTCTTGAATTCCCCCCTAAGGAATCTTGCAAAAGTCGGGTGAGTTTTGAGTCTCTGTATGGAACATGGCGTGCTCTGCCTTCAGCCAATGCCCCAATGACATTGCCCAGTGCAGAAAGAGACAAATTAATTTTAGTCGCTTCTTTTAACCTGGCCCCCGTTGCTCCTGTTTTCCCTTGACGTTCCGAACCAGCAAGGTCAACGAGGTTCAACTTCCCGACTCTGAACGTCGTCCGACCTTCAATTTCCTCCGAAGCTTCGATTGTAATTGTGAAAATGGCGTGAGATCTTGATGAATGTTCATTCATATTTGTTGCACCAGTGGAACGGCTTTTGTTCCCACGACTCATCAACTCGTCCATTTCCCCGATTGTGCCGCAGAGGAAGGAGGAAAGATTTCGTACGTAGGGACCTCCACCCTTCCCTTCCTTCACTTCACAAGTTCGAACTCCTTGTTTGCACAGCAAATCACGGATTTCTTCTTGGTAGATTTCAAGATAGGAAGCTCGAACCAAATAACGACGACCCGGTTGAGAGGAAATTTCATTGAATATATGCTTAAATGCATTAGGAATCACACCTTCCAGTTCTTCATTTCCACGAATTCCTTGAGAAAATTATTACATTAGTGAAATTGTTACATTATATAGGATTTCTCATTACTTTGGCCTAATGTGGTTATGAATAAAGAAATATCCTAAGTAGGAGGACAATGTTTCTACTCCCCATTTAATTTATAATTCATATTCGCATTTCCCTTTCCTAAGAAAATGGCTAATGAAGTTTCGTAAACCAAAATCCTTCTTCTTAAATTAAAACATCTTTTCATTAATTCATTCCTCAACTTCCATATTTAGTATTTCACGTCCAGACAAAGTTTATTTAAAACTAATGAGATTTTTTAATTTATAATTTTTCATTACAATCAAAGTTTAAATTTTATGGCGTGTAAAAATGAATCTGGAGCACTTAACTTCCACACCTTAATTACAATTATATTGACATTTTTAATTATAGAATCAGGTTTAGTTAATATACACGTACTAAATATGTACATTATATGCTATGTTACAGTATATGAGTATGCATACTAGTTTCATATTCATAGTTGAACAGATAGATAGTTGTATATAATGTGTTTTATCCTATTTATAATTTTAATTGAAAAATGTTTATCTCCAGATCTTTTTCTTTAATTTGGGAAAAAGTAAATAAAAGCTAGGAAACATGTGCGCATATTATTTACATACTTTTCCAATTGTTTCGATAGTTGTCAATTGGATATATATGGTAAGAACGTGTTTATACAATATTACTTTTCCATGATAGAGTTGAAACAAGAGACATTTTGGGAACCCTCGAGGGATGTGAAGGCAGAAAAAGACTTTTGGTAATCCAGTTACAAAACTCTATTGGAATCCCGGACTCACATTTGTGAGAAACCGGGATTCGGTCATTAGATGCTTCAACTCAATTCAATCTTTCATATATGTATGTGTATAAATACACCATATAAATATATATACTTTCTCATATAAAAAACTACGTATCAAATTTAGTGTGATGCGAAATACAACAACTTTCAAGAAATCATCCATATCAATAAATAAAATATTTATTATTTACTTTTATGTACTTATACCTATACCCATTTATATTTACACATCTACAATACTACAAAAATATATATATATTACTGGGCGTAAATAAATAGAATATTTACTAATATTTTATCTATTTTACAAGTTTAACTTTTTAAGAAGAATGTAACACCCATTAAAAAGTTTTTATGAATATAATACTAAAATGTATAAAGAACAATAAAAAAATTTGTTCTTGCTAAATATTTAAAGTTAGGTATGATCGTCTCGACTGTGGAACTCATTGGGAATCTCCTTGGGGGACCCTCTGGGTGAAAACTGAAGTAGGGAGTTTTTTCCCGAATGACGAAAAAGTCCAGTTCTCTGTCGTACACACAGGTGGAGACGAGCGGATTCTGCACTATCAATCCATAGTTAAGTTAGTTAATATATAGAGTAGATGGAGGGAGGAATGAAGCCTATGTAAGCTGAGGGGACTGGTGGAGACAACCCTCGTGGAAACACGGCAGGCAGAAGAGGAAGGCGGGAAAGCTCACAGCCTTGGCGCGACCAGATTGTAAACATACACCCCCAGGGAGGACTCTCTCTACCGAACAGAGAACCCAACAAAAGTGTGAGATTCGGCTACCGGACCCAACTTGGAGCTATCACCGCCACGACGGACGTTGACACCTACTCACTAAGCATACCAACCCATAGCCTGCTCCTAAAAGGGACAGATCGACGTAATCCGGCAACTAAAGGATGGAGTAACAGAGTTACTAGTCATACCTATGCAACACCATCATTCTGTACCCATAGAATAAGAATAGAATTAATTAGAGAAACTCTGTAAACCTCGCCCGAAAGCCGAAATATCGGAGTATAAACACCCATAAAAAAGTTAGTATAATATATAAAAGTATGGTAAGGTACATAAATAAATAGGAATATTTATATGATATGATATGTGTATAAAAAAGCATATAATTGTGTTATTTTACCTTCCATAGTAAAAGTTTTCCCTGTTCCCGTTTGGCCATAGGCGAATATTGTTCCATTGAAGCCCGCGAGGACGGAGTCGACAAGAGGACGAACGGCCGCATCATATAAACCCTTCTGATTGATCCTGCAAATATCAATTTAGAATTTAATGAATATAAAAATTGCAAATGGAAAAATAATTGGGGAATTTAAATTAAAAAATACCTTTGATCGAAAACAGCATCAAAGGCAAAAAGTTTGGGTTGATCTTGCTGTTGAGCTGAGCGGTTTGAAGGTGGCAGACGTCTCACTTCAATTTCTCCCCTTTCCAGCGACACATCGACGACCCTTGAAAGACAAAAGGGATAATTGAGGTTAAAACCATATTTGATTGAATAACAAAAAGTGTGAATGATAATAGGACACCGGCTGCGGACCCTTTGGAGCCGTTTGAGGGGAATGGAGTGATCCAAATGGCACTTACGACACATGGCCGTCGTCGAGCTCCTTTTGAGATAAAGGCCGGGACCTTACGACGACCTTCACTCGTTCGCTATTTCCATTCATCCTGATAGGATTTTCATAAAATGGAACTTTTATTCCTAACTTGGTCAATTTCAACTCCCGGCGGTTCAAATCGATTCTCCATTGTTTGACATTTGATGCTAAGGGAACGGGAATCTCTCCTTCCCCCATTCTCCCTATGTAATAATATGGATGGCTGATAATGACTCACCTCCGAAACCCGGGCATTTAGCTAAAACCATCCGGATCACCCCAAGACGTTCCTAAAAGAATTGAAGGAGATTACACACTTGCCATTTTGATAATATTTATGAAATGTAGGGCAAGGAGTTTTTCCCCAAATTTTCTATCGTACAAATCATGGCCATATTTCATTACTTTACTGCTTAACTTGACATACTTTCCCCTCCTTTCCCAACCATCTAATCCTTCTCAACATCCACGTACATTTGTTTCTCCTTCCGGTCGACATTACATGAATGAGGATTTGTATTCATAAGCCCTATTCAAATATACACACTTGGAGGCGGGAGAGGTATGTGTAAATATTGAAATCCGTAGTTTGAATATCATAAAGAAGATTGGTAAATACCGAGACTTGTCTGCCTCACTTTCCTCACAATTTAATTTTCATCTCTTCAATATTACTCTTCTTTCTGCCTCGACCGTCATCACTTTCTCTTGACCTTGTTGAGAGCATAATGAATCCACTCAACATCCAAACCAAATAGGACCAGAAAATATAAGGAGAAGGGAGGATTATTGAGGAAGGCATTGAAGAAACGAGTTTCAATTTGAGCTTCTTTCCCCCTCTTTGAAAACTGGGATAGAGGTTAATACGAACAGGCCCGGGTTTCAGGATTTCGGTTTCCCATCATGGAATAGATTAGGAATTTCGACACACGAGAGAAATTCCTCCTTCATCCATCACTCGTCAATTTCGGTTGGGAAAACATGACATGAGAAAAACCAGGATCAGAAAAATACATCTTCTTTTTCTTATACAATTCATATCAAACACACGATCAATGTTTGAGTGCACTTTAGGATACGCGCATAATATAATGCATACTATGACTTTTTATTTTTTTACAATTTACAATCTACCTTATTTTTAATTTACATTTAAAATTATAATAATATTAAATAACATCATATTAAAATTAATAAAAAATGGAACATAAATTATTAATCTGGAGAATGTTAATGGAACATGTTGATGAATTTTGATAAGTCTTGTAGTGAAAAGCCTTTTTTATTAATCCTCGTAAAGAAAATATTAAATTCCTATATTTGCCATTATAAATGTATTACCTAAGTATATTGCCATTTTTGTTGTGCCTCCGGGTTTTTTCTCAATACTATTTAAAGATCAAATGACTTGGTTCCATCAAAGATGGCCTGTGCACGTTAGCGGAATTTTGTCCAAATCTCCCTTAAACCCCCCGATGAACCCGAATGTGGAAATTGAATGGAAGAAGTCGTAGAGGAGCTTCAATTCCTCTGAGTCCTAAACTTAATGAATTCCCCCTTACGTCTCTTCACTTTTGATATTCGAGGGAAAGTCATAAATGGAAGTACATAAACCTTGGAGGAGACCAAATTCAAAGGGGGACAAAAATCCGAGAAAAATGAACATGAGAATTAAATTTTGAGAACCTGAGGGAAGTGTCGCTGGTCCTTTGAGTGAATATTGAATGAGTCCCTCCAGTTGGGAAAGAGACAAACAAGGGCTCTGCACACTTGACCCCATGCAATTGTAATGAGAAACCCGATTGAGATCCATTCACTCCCCAATTCAAATATATAATGCATGGGACAAGATGCACAAAGGTCCTTCTCCTATTCTCCATGTGTGTTTGGGGGATCAAATTGCTCGAGAGCGACTGAATGATCAAAATCCACCAAATCTCATCCTTTCAGACTTCAAATGATGAATTCCAAAACACATTAAATCTAATCTCGATACATGTCATATATCATACCTAATGCATTTACATACATAAATGCCGGATGAATTCCTCTATGGCAATTACGTAAATAAATTACATTGATTTACCAAACTAACCACTCGCCCATTTACACCACAAATAATTCTGATGGGTTATGTTTATATTTACATACATACATATACTTTATATCTTATTTGTAACAATTTTACATTTAGTAACATGGTGCTAAAATTTAAAATGGAGTTATAGGAAGAGAAAACAAATGAGATTTCTTGCATAGAATTTTCTATTGAATTCACCATATCAATCAAGCTAATATTGAGATATAAAATAATATAAAAAGTCCATATATGGTATATATGTAGTAAAATGTATTTATGTATTTATATATAGTATATGAAATAAGTATGTGTATATTATTATAATCCATTTTTATGTACATGCATAATAAAGGACTAATGATTTGATGAAGTCGAGCCGAGTTGATGTTGGTGAATATTTTATGGGAATTGTTAACGCCTCCCATGGCGAAGAAATCATTTTTAATGAGAACTTATTAAATATTATTGAAAAAGTTGAAGAGACCTTTAATTGGATACATATGATTTATCTTCACCCTTTCCACTTCTTCAAGAAAACTTCGTTCAAATGAGCACTTTTTTAAATTTGCAAGTTACCCCTTCTAATCAACTATGAAATTCTTAATGAATAAATAATAATATTTAGATATATCATGATAATACAGATAAAGATGCGGTAAATACATATGTAGTATGCATGCGGATAAAAATATACATATGCTTCAGTATTCCTATCCTACCATATTCACATTCTTTATTTCAAATTTAGCGGAAACTTGTCTTAATATAAGTTAATACAAACGGATTGGTACATACATTTCACATTTAAGCATTAAATAAATTGCAAATGGCATGCATAAGAAAAAACATCAATTTTTGTAAAACTTCCTGAAGACATCAATATAAGAAAGTAAAAAGGCCACAACATGAAAACTTTGTATTTATAAAAGGTATGTAAACATATAATGGTACTTATATATGTACCTACTTATAATATAATGCAATTATTTTAAAATGTATTATATCCAATTTAATTATCTTAATTCCCTTATACATTAATCAGGGGACTTTGAGAAGTACAAGCTTCATCCACTTGAATAATTACTACTAAAAGGCTTTTACCCTGAAGGTTCAGTTTTATTTGCTAACATGTTACATAAAGAGTCTTGATATTATATAAATAAATAATTTGGATTTTATGTAATAAAATAATTTGAATTTCTGCAAGCCATTTCTAACTCGCAGTAAACAGGATGGAGGTACTTTTGCGGTCGACGTTGAGAAGGGCTTTTCAATTTATTACGTTAGTTTTAGAACGAGCGGGAGGTGAATCAATACTAACTTAATAGTTTAAGGATTTCTCTCAAAAGACAGATATGTAGAGAATCATTTATGATTAAATGAGAAAGTTGGAAAAAGAAAACCTTTCATCTCCTTTCCATCTCATCTAAAAAAGTGTTCATTCAATTCCTCTTCATACAAATCCATACATACTATATAATATATTTAAAATATTCCCCAATCATATCGAAACTGGCTTTAGAAAAATTCTAAAAAGATAAAAAATGTGCTCTTGGGTGTATCAGTATTAATATTTTATTACTCATGAGTTTATGACAAATACAAGGTATATTCATAAGATTTTTATCAACTGTAATGGTTAATTTAAAAGGGTTTATTCATAATTTTGGTGATTTTAATGTTCAAATTGGTTCTCCTACATGTTGACGACGGTTTGAAACCGTTTCTTTCATTCTATTGTCTTTGTAAAGTCGAAACTCCTTCACACATTCAAAACTTCCCAAGCTCCGTTCAGTGTCTTATTTTCTTCTTACGGTCTACGGTCCACATCTCATTGAGATTGCAGGAACCATGTCCTTTGGTGCAAGTGCCATTCAATATCCAAATGAACCAACATAAGATTCCTGTTAAATTCCCGCAAATGATCCCGATGAAATTCATCGGTTTCAATTTTTTTTAAAAAAAGACCGTTGAAGAGGAAAATAAGACACTGAACGGAGCTTGGGAAGTTTTGAATGTGTGAAGGAGTTTCGACTTTACAAAGACAATAGAATGAAAGAAACGGTTTCAAACCGTCGTCAACATGTAGGAGAACCAATTTGAACATTAAAATCACCAAAATTATGAATAAACCCTTTTAAATTAACCATTACAGTTTCTTTTTCCAATTGATTCCAGTTGATAACCAACTTATAAATATACCTTGTAATTTAAAAATACTGTTTGGAGTTACTATTGCCAGTAACATAAAAATTTAATAGTACTTGGAGGAAATTAAAACAATTTCTTTTTATACGTAAATGCGTAATATAATATAATAATATAAGTAGTAAGATATACATATCTACAAGCATTTAAAGTTTCTATAGATTTCCATACAAATACAAAAGGTTGTGTATACAGGAAGGTTGTAAAGGTTGTTCAATTCATGTTCAAATCCCATATTGGACTGCGTGACATTCTCAACTTAAAAAATGTCCAAATCCTCACTCCATCTTGGGTGAATAGGAAAAGAAATCCATTAGTCATTTCTTTAATTGAAATTATTCCAAATGTCAAAATATTAAATGAAACAGACTGGAAAACTCGTGCACATATTAAATTTTTCTTTCTCATATAAATATTTAATAAGACAACACCAAGGTTATTTTTAATAAATTATGAATTTTTTTCTTTTTCTTTAAGCAAATAATTTTTCCATTGGATGTTATTGATTCTTCCCAATTATTAAGTTAGTGTGTTTATATTTGAACTTGAAGCATTTGACTTCACAACTAGAAATTATTACTTTAACATTATAATCTTTATCAATAAATGTATAACAATTATAACCTAAAAAATTACACTACAATTTTGTAGATATTTATTGATCTAATCTAAAAGCATATATGTAAAAAGGATATGAATTGATGAACTATACATTTACTATAATTTTATATAATAATATAATAATATCAAAATATCATAAATAGTATACTATGGTATATGCAGGTAGATAGTAATACTACGTATTTTTATTTTTATAAATATTATGTATCAGGAATATCCAATTTAAAGTTTACTAGGTCCTTATGGCACTGCACAAAATTCATATAAAAAACACAAATCTTTATTAAACTCTACTTTGATAACATTTTAATCTTAGTATTTAAAAATATACCCCAATTGGCTTCAACACTTCTCGTCCATTAAATTTCGAATCTTGGGATCTTTTGGAATGCAAGAGAATACATTTTAATCCGCATTCTACTCCGTGGACACAGATTTGAGGGGAGTTTATTTCCGATGATGGTTCCTCTTCTTCAACCGTAAAGAGACTCCAAAGGTTTACAACAAACAATTGCACGATTCTGTCTGATCAATATGCGTGAAGTTGGATTCAGAAGACTTGAAATTCAATTGAAGAGATGTGGTGAAGAGAAGGGAAATTATTTTGTTCTTAAATGTTATCAAAGGAGAGTTTAAAAAAGATTCGTGGTTTTTCGTGATTATGAATTTTGTGCCATAAGAACAGTGTAGGGAAAATCACATCACAGTAGGAGAAGTTTCACACTGTGGTGTCATGTGAAGGTACTGTGAAGGTTCACAGTCTCCCTCTAGCACATCACTCAACTCCATACACATATACAATAATATATCCTTTATCCAGCGAAGCAATCAGAGAATTTTAAAATATTTCTTGATAAAAGTTTAATAATCTTTAATACATTTTAAAATATTTGCTTTTTAAAATAGGTCTATTATCCTCCCTTATTAAAATCACTCAATTATTAAAGGATAAATGTAAAAT